>JAVGVS010000841.1:0-40000 GCA_032718565.1 Distichodus sexfasciatus
GTTCTAGTTCTGGACTGGTAAAAGTACCACTGAGGTACTCATGAGCAAGGTACTGTACCCATGCACTGCTTCCCGGTCACTGCCAAAAAGCTGTTCTCCATAAGTTTGCCGGTTCTACTTCTGGACAGTTAAAGGTACTGCTGAGGTACTCATGAGCAAGGTACTGTTCTCAAGCACTGCTCCTAGGATGCTGCCCTAAAGCAGTACTCCATAAGTTTGCCGGTTCTACTTGAGGACCGGTAAAGGTACCACTGAGGTATTTATGAGCAAGGTACCATCCTCAGGCAGCGCTCCCTGGGCACTGTCAAAAAAAGCTGCCCCTCCCGAAAAGCTGTGGTCCACAAGGTTGCCAGTTTAAGACCCTGACCCGTAAAGGTACCACTGAGGTACTAATTAGCCAGGTACCAACTCCGGCTCCCTGCCAAGAAACTGTGGTCTGGAAAGTCACCAGTTCCAGTCCTGGTAAAGGTACCACTGGATGGAGTCCACCTTTAATTATTAATATTTATTAAAATGCACAAAAAGCGTGTTTGCTGGACACAGGCTGATTTTTTTGTGTATTTGATATGCAAAGAATTAAAAAAAAGTATAAAAGTATATAATAATAACAATAATATGAGTAGAAAACAGAGATGCGGATCTACTCGTAATGAAAGTACAAAAATATCAACACGTATAAAGATGTAGTCATTTAAAGTAAGACACAGAAACTTGATATTTGAGTTGAGTTGTGTTGTGTTTGAACTTCCAGCTTGTGACTTATACAATATCTCTCACCTAAACAAACAGCAGACGGTGTGGGTGTGTCCCAGCCCTCGGCTTCAAACACAAAGTGCAGCCTCACTCTTGACCTTATTATTTCTCCCTTTTTGGTATCGAGAATAGATTGTGTCATGGCCCATAAACCACACCAGAGGATTGTATTGTGAAAACGCGCACCTCCTCGCACTCCTACACGTGCTCTGGTTTTCCCCGTCGCGACGTCCACAGAGACCTTTTGACGGACAGAAGTGAACTCACACCCTGTTCTGATTCATTAAGAGTTATTTTAGCCAGGGTTAAATTTACATCAGGTCAGCTCATCACACTTTAAACTTAGTTACTACCGTACCGTGCAAAATTCCAAAAACTGGTCAAAATTGTTCGGAGCAAAGCGGCAACATTCTTGTGTTGAGTTTGGTCATATTTTGTTCACATTTTCCATGTGTTGATAATATCAACATATTTTCATCTGTGATTATTGGACCACACTTACCAAAACTTGTTTCCTAAATTTGTTCTTAAGAAAGTTGATATTTATAATTGTATAATATTATGCAGCCGTTGAATTGAAGAAGATCTAAGTAGCTACGTTTTTACACAAAACAATAAAATTTGCGTCTTATCAGACCCCCCAGGATTTTGCGATGTTGCGATCGCTACTATTCCTGCAAATACAGCCAGTAAGGTTGCAACAATCTCAAAAAGGCCTGCAAAATCCTGGAGGAACTCTCTTATTAACTCATTGTGCTCTTCCCAGTTTAGAGACTCCATTTTTACCTATGAAGAAATCACTAATAAGAAAACACTGGCGAATGTCTGAGTCTTTGTGAAAACTGTGGGTTGATAAGTGCAGTTTAAGAACAATTTAATTCTTAAAAATGGTTAATTTTATGAGAAATTGTAGCTACACAAGATGAGGTCACCAATGAAATAGTTACAAATTTAATTCTAAAAGTTGGTCAGTATTTGCCAAAGTTATGTGCAAAGATGTTTCTTGTTTGAGATTTTTCTTAAATAAGAACGGAATCTTATTATCTACGCTTTTATGTCAATTTTATTGCAGTGCGTGTTTGTGCAATTGTGAACATTTCTACAGTTGCTTAATATTGTGCTATTTAAATGTCAATTTCCTTAAGTAGAAATGAATGGAAAAACCTGGTAAATGAGGCTCATTGTTCATAACTGTGATTATGTGACAGGGAGCCCAAAACGGAGCCTTGGTGGACGCCAAACAATACTGCTTCCCTTTTACAACTTTAACTGCCCAGTTTTTCGTACTATTTATGGTCATTTTAACAAGAACCAAAGTAAACCAGCTCTGATCCAAATTTAAATTTTATTGTGTTTGTGCAAAACATTAGTGAATGAGGACCATTGTTTATAACTGTGATTGTGTAATTGGATAATTGTTGTTAAATTTCCTCATAAATTGACGTTATTGTTCATTTTTGCAACACTGAACGTTGGTGAAAGTTACGATAAAAGCTCCTGAGGTCCCTTTTTTAACGTGATGAAGTTTTAATTTTGAGCGTAATCTGCTTTTTTGGCAGGTCTGGAGAGGGACAAGTTTGACAATAAGACGGTGACGTTCGAGGAGCACATCAAGGTGGAGCACAACATGTGGCACTACCTGTTCTTCATCGTCCTCATCAAGGTGAAGGATTCCACCGAGTACACGGGGCCCGAAAGCTACGTGGCTGAGATGATCCGGGTAAGAACGTTTTGGAAAAAATCTACAACGTTTACAACATTCATCAGACCCTCTTATGTAGAGCCGCTGCCACAATTTAAAATAGGAAAACATTGAATGTCAAAACCTGTCAATGTCAGAAATTACTTCTGAATTTGGTCATAAATTGATACATCTACAGTATCTACATCAATATATCGATGTTATGATTAACAAGCCCACGGCATTAATCCAAAATCAGAATATCAATCAGACATCATTCATATTGTACCGTCTCTGACCAAGCAAGCCCTGAAATATCAGCTGGTTTTGCCACAAATTTATTAAGTGTGATAATGATACAATATAGTAGTCTACTGTGGGCTGCAGCTCAGAAATAAAAAATGTTAAATGGAATTTTAGTTGCTTTTTGTGATTTGATATGAATAGAAGTGACTGTGTTAAATAAACATAGATCTCCAATCAAAAAGTATCATCGCAACTTGGCGATATCAGATGTCAAGCTGTTGACTCACTATAATATTGTATCGTCGTGATGAAACTTGCTATTTGCTGATCACTACATCAATGTTTATCGATGTATCGTAACACCCCTAGCCACCAGCCTGCATTATTTTCATTCACTCACTTTTTAAACCTTTGCTCCTAGGTAAAGTCGGACATTTTCAATAAAATCCAAAATAGAATTTTGGATCCAATAACCTCACAACAAACAAGGCCGGATTGTCCATAGACTTAATTGGGCAAGTGCCCAGGAGCCCCACACTATGTTCATTCGGTCCTGATGATAAAGCACAAAAACATCAACCCCCTCCCAGATTAAGCCAGTTAATAATAATACGATAATGACAAGTTTATTGTCATATGCATGGTAAAAAAAAACTATCAGTTACGCCATACACTGAAAATCTTACTCCACGTGTTCCGTCGCAAGAGATACACATAACCTTGGTAACCTTGGGAAGGAACCGAGGCTCAAACTCGTCCTGCTGTTGACTAGAACAGGTAGAGTTACACCTCCAAGTGGATATTTACAGCCCCGTTCCTGGAAAGCAGCCCCCGCTTTGGGATTGAGTTCCAAACCCTTTCTGGAGATTGATTCTCCTGCTATGTTTAGCGCCAGATTCCATCCAGTAGGACAGTGTACCATGTGTATTTCATTTGATTATTTTTAAACATGTGCACTCTGTCATTAATACATCCCCGCTTTAATAATAGTGGAGCATATTTACAGCACAAACCTAGTCGGTGAACTATGAGGGCGGACAACGAGGCCTTGTTGATGTTCAGTTAATCGTGATATTGATTTGAGGTCAGATCGTCCAGAAGTTTGTTGTAATGCAGCTAGTGGAGTCTTGTTTTTATCAGTGTAAAGAAACGAAAGTGAAACCTCACACGTGACCTGCCTGCTTTCTGGTTTTGGGGCTCACTAAACGAGACACTCACTGTGCACGCACCTGCACGTCGCGATGTTTGCAATTTTTATTTGTAGCCACTTTTTAAAAAAATAAATACAATTAATAAATAAATTAGGACAGTTTTTTCACGTGTCGTTTGTAGCAGTTTTTCGTTTTTTTGGAGTGCGGCTTTAACGCTCAGCCTGGCAAACCGTAAATGAATTTAGTTGCAATCTGGAAAATAGTTTTTTTTTAGGTTTTGGTCTCTACCTACATACGTGCAGATCTGCAGAAGTTTGACCAGATTTAGATCGTTTGACTGATGCCTCGTCTGCTTCTTCGGAATACACTTGCGTAAATGTGACCGGTTTGAAATGACAACAGCACCTTTGATAGCAAAAGCCGCACGCCCAAACCCCACTCACATACACTCATTTAGGGACTTTTTTAGTAAACCTGCCGCCTAGCGTGGGGACGTAGAGGACTCTCTCTCTGACTGTAATCTGTCACCAGGTTTCCGTTTCTGTCTTTCTTTTTCGCTTTTTTTTTGTCTTCTCCTCTTTGTTTTTTTTTCGTCATGTAATGGTTGACGTCACGCCGAGCGTGATGCTTCACTATGGAAATAACAGCTATTTATTTCTCAAAAATGATACTTATTGGTGAAAATAGCAAGTAGTACTGTTTTCAAATGCATGCGTTAAAAATTACTAAGCGAGTAAAGAAGATGAGGGTGAAGAACACTTCTAAATGCAACTCAGAAGATTTCCCACAAGTGAAGGATTTCAAAAATAAAGAACTTTAGAACTGGCACTAAAGTGCAGATTCTTTTTGCATATCTGTCATCTGAGCCTTCGTTATGAACACTGTAGCAGTCATTAATGACAAAAAAGCATTTGCAAAAATTTGATTATTTGTCATCGTAAACTCTCCCTACCACCGCATATCACAGCACCACGAAATGTGACCTCTGCTTGTGGTACTTTTACCGGTCCAGAACTTGAACCATCAACCTTCCGATCATGGGGCCAGCTCTCAAGCCGTTACACTACCAATGCACAAGTTTTGCACTTGAGCTATACTTCACGATGCAGAGTTCATATTTTGTGTATTACAGTTCCTCTCTTTCGATGATATCAAATAAAATGGGGCCCAAAATTGAGCCTTGAGGGATACCCTAGACTGCTAAGGACATACATTGATTATAATTCTTTTCTTTCAATTATATCAAATAACAGGGGGCTTAAACCTGAGCCTTGGTGGACCCCATATGATACTGCTTCACTTTTACACGTCTACCTTCCCAGTTCTTCGTATTATTTATGATCATTTTAACAAGCTCTGAAGCAAATCAGCTCTGAGCCAAATTCGTCACCCAGGTAGTTAGCGTGTTTCCGTTTGAGTATTTTTAGCCCTGTGATATTACTGTAAATCGCAAGACAAGAAGTCAGTCATTCTCTGCAAAATACCCTCCAAAAGTGCACAATTTGCTTCTCACGGTGTTCTGATCTTTTATTTTTTTAAGTGGGTAAAAGGAGAGACGGGGGGCTTCGAAGCACTCTCGTTTTGAATCACTGGGTCGAACGAACCCACACGACCCCTACCAAGTGTTTTTTCTCGGAGCGAGAGAAAGAGAGAGAGATAGAGAGAGGTCTAGTTTAGCTGGGTATTTTCCACCACATTCCACACGGCAAATCCGTTCGTCTGACCCCATCTCAGCCGCTGAGTTATGTAATGGGGGGGAACAAGCACAGGTTTAAGCTCCGGCACCGTAACCAAAGCTGTCTGTGTGTGTTAAAACCCCAACACGACCCCGGGGTAGCGGCTTGGAATGCGTTAAGAAAGTCGCCCAATGCTTGGCTGCTCTGTTCCTTGCACAGATTCAGTTTTTGCCTAAAAATATTTAGGTACGAGATCTCAGTGCTTGGGAACAGTACCTTGCTCATGAGTACCTCAGTGGTACCTTTGAACTGGTAACCTTCCAGTCACGGGGGCCAACTTAATAACTGTTGCGCTAGCCGCTGCCCCGGTCAGTTTGGCTGCTGGGTAGAGTTGCCATAGTGTCCGTATCAGGGAGGACACTTGTAAATTTTTATTAAAAGAGCAGATTATTTTTCATTTAAATGTCTGGTTAAACTCGGTTATAAAAATGTCAAATGATATTTTATCAGCTTTGGTGTTAAATCTGCAAATGATATTGTCTGATATTGATTTGAATTGTATTGAATCAAACTTGTATCGTAACAGATCTGTGATATCGTCCGAAATCCAGTCCTTGTCCATTGTCCAGGTATGTATTCAGGTTTTTAGCCGTGCAAAGCTCTAATTACACGACTGATTTGCTGATAGTAAGTTTGGTCAGCTGCGCGTTCAGATGGCGTCAAATAAATGCCGAATGCAACATTTTCCTGGCTCCAACTTCTGCCGAAATCCCGACAAACGTAAAGAAAACGTCGCTGTTGCATTTACATGGTGTTCGGTTGACGTCCTGGAGGACTGAATATATCCCATGATTCCGTTAAATTAGTTTAATATCACATTATCAATTTAGATTTCTGATCGTGGAATTGGCGTATCGATACAGATCGACGTATCGTTACACCCCTAGTTTCTCTCGCTCTCTCTCTCTCTCTGCATGTCGACGCCGGGGCTACGAGCTGCGTTTAGCATTTTTGGGAAGTTTAGAGGAAAGCCCCGAGTTCACAAGTGGTTGCTGTCTTGACGCAGGCCGATCACGGTTGGCGTGGTGACACAGTTTCTAATCCGCTGGGTGAGGGGCGCCGAGCTGTCTCATGAGGAAGCACCTGATTTAGGATTAGTTGCACTTCACGGCCCTCTTTTACACACGCACGCACGCACACACACACACCACACACATACACACACCACGTATGCACGCACACACACAGACCCAGCACACACACACACACCACACACATACACACACCACGTATGCACGCACACACACAGACCCAGCACGCATGCACACACCACACACACACACACACCACGTATGCACGCACACACACAGACCCAGCACGCATGCACACACCACACACATACACACACCACGTATGCACGCGCACACACAGACACACCACACATGCACACACCACACACACAAACACACACCACACACAGACACACCACACACACAAACACACACCACACACACAAACACACACCACACACACACCCACCACACACACCCACACACACACCACACACACACACCACATATGCACGCACCACACACACACTCACCACACACACACTCACCACACACACAAACACACACCACACACACACACACCACGTATGCATGCACACACACAGACACACCACACATGCACACACAAACACACACCACACATGCACACACCACACACACAAACACACACCACACACACACACACCACACACACACACACCCACCACACACCCACCACACACACACGCACACACACACCACACACACCACACACACCACATATGCACGCACCACACACACACTCACCACACACACAAACACACACCACACACACACACACACCACGTATGCATGCACACACAAACACACACCACACATGCACACACCACACCCACACAGAGACCCACACTTACACACAGACACACACCTACACACACACACACACACACCTATACACACACACACTCACGCACACACACATACACACACACACACACACAGACCCACACACTCACGCACACCCACACTCACGCACATACACACACACACACACAGACCCACACACTCACGCACACACACACACACTCACGCACACACACATACACACACACACACACACACACACACAGAGACCCACACACCCACACAGACACACACCTAAACACACTCACACACACACATACACATGCACGCACAGACGCACCACACACACACAGCTATACACACACACAGACACCTACACACACACAGACACGCAGAGCACGCACCACACACGCACGCACCACACACACACAGCACGCACCAAACGCACGCACCACACACACACCTACACAGGTTTGCTGTCTTTGTGAGGTTCTTCCATTGACTCCCATAATAACAGCTGACGCCTGTATAAGGGCTGGGCGATTTTACCTGAAATCAGTATCACGATTAATGTAACATTTTACCTCGATTACCGTTAATGAAAAATTATAGTTTGGGGTTTTTGTTTGATTTTATGTTTCACTCACAAGGTTTGTACCATAAATATGCTCAATTAGTGAAGGAGTGCATTTTAGCCGACGCTGTTCTCCGGAGGGACTTTCTCAGCAGGATCGGTCTGTAACAGCGTGCGCAGATGACCCAGGTGAGGTGGTGGGTTAGATGATCAGTACTATGTTGCTGTGTCCTGCACGATGAGGTGCTAGTGCTGAGGAAGAGTTTGAGGTGAAGTGAGGACACGCTCACGCTAATAAGACCCCAAGTAGAGAGTTGCACAGTTTGTAACGGCAGTGTGCAATGCACCAATCTGATTGGTCAAGCCAGTCGCCTGGGTTACTGGGAAGGTCATCGGGTTTATTCCTCCCGTCTTCCTCTTCTCCTCCTCCTCCGCCTTTTCTTCCTCTTCTTTACTGATTCTTCATCATCATCATCATTTCTTCTTTTCTTCATCATCTTCTTCTTCCTCCTCTTACCTTATTCACATCTTTTTCTCTTCATTATCACCTTCTTCTTCTCCTTCTACTTCATGTCCTTTTTTGTCTTCTTCTCCTCCTCCTCCTCCTTCTTCTTCTTCTTCTTTTCCTGCTTCTTCTTCTTCTCCATCTCCTTCTTCTTCCTCTTCTTCTTCATCTCCTTCTTCCTCCTCTTCTTCATCTCCTTCTTCTTCCCCTCCTTCTTCTTTACCTTACCTTCTTCTTCTCCTCCTCCTCCCTCTTCTTCTTTTCTTTATCTCCTCTTCGCCATCTTCTTCTCCTCCTCCTCCTTCTTCATTCATCTTGTCTTCTTCTTCATCTCCTTCTTCTTCCTCTTCTTCTTCATCTCCTTCTTCTTCCCTCTTCTTCATCTCTTCTTCACTTCATCTCCTTCTTCCCTCTTCTTCATCTCCTTCTTCTTCATCTCCTTCTTCTTCCCTCCTTCTTCTTCTTCTCCTTCTTCTTCTTCTCCTCCTCCTCCCTCTTCTTTTTCTTCATCTCCTCCTTCGCCGTCTTCTCCTCCTCCTCCTCCTTCTTCTTCTTCATCTCCTCCCTCCTTCTTCTTCTTCTTCTTCTTCTTCTTCTTCTTCTTCTTCTTCTTCTTCATCTCCTTCTCCATCTCCTTCTTCTTCCTCTTCTTCTTCTTCGTCATCTCCTTCTTCTTCTCCTCCTCCTTCTACTTCTTCTTCTTTTTCTTCTTCTCCTCCTCCTCCTCCTTCTTCTTCTTCTTCTTCTTCTTCTTCATCTCCTCCTTCTTTGAATAAGCAGAGTAAATGGCCTTCCATTAGTTAAAACCCCCAGTTGTGGTGGCGGTTGTTTAGAAGCTTATCCGTCTCTGTTTGTCTTCTCAGGGTGGAGGCAAGCTTACTACAAAGAAAGAAAAAGAAAAAAAGGGAGGAGGGTAGATCAACGTGATTAGGGCATGACCCTTGTGAGAGATGCTTCCTGGCGTCAGTGGAAGACAGCTACAATCAACCCGTGTGTAGGTGGGATTGCTGGTTGATTATTCAGCGTTCAATCAAGCAGAAGTGTGCTGATTTCAACCTCCAGTAAACACCGCACACTTTGCATCGAGTTTCCTCTTCCTCTTCTTCTTCTTCATTACGATCATCGTCATCTTTTTCTTCTCCTGCTTCATTGTCATCATCTTCCCTTCCTCTTTTCTTCATCTGCTTCTTCTTTCTTCCTCCCACCCTTATCATCATTGCAAATTACCATTTTCTCCTTCTTTTCTCTTCTTCACATTTCCTTCATCTTCCTCTCTTTTTCTTCCTCTTCATCACCAGCGTCTTCTTTTTCTTCATTTTCTTTGTTCATCATCACCATCTTCATCATCATCATCATCTTTTTCTTTTCCTTTCATCACCCTTCTTGTTCCTCTTTTTCTATTTTTCATCTTTTCTTTTCCACTCGACCCCAAAATTTGCATCAATTCCTCTTCTTTCTTTTCTCATTGTTCTTTTTCATCTTCTCTTTCTTTGTCTGCCTCTTCTCCTCAACCTCACCGCCTCATCGTATCTATTTCTTCTTCATCTTTGTCGTAATCCATCATCATCATATCATCATCATCTTCTTCTTCTTCTTTTCATCATCATCTGCTTCTTCTTTATTCATCTTCTTCATCATTGTCTTTTTCTTTTTCATTTATTTTTCTTCTCATCATCATAGGTCATCTTCACATCTTATCATCATCATCACTCGTCTTCTTCTTCATCTTATCCTGTCCTCATCACATCATCTTCTTCTTCTTCCTTCTTCTTCTTCATCTTCATCTTCATCATCATCTACTTCATCATCTTTCTCTTCTTCTTCTTCATCTTCATCTTTTCATGATCATCATCTTCCTCTTCTTCTTCTTTCCACTTAAAACCTCACAAACTCCACCCCAGTTTTTCTGCAGTGTCCTCGCCGCTATTCTGCATCACTCTCGAGTCGCATCATCGATATCGTGCCGGGCGGGGGCGAGGCCACGCTTTGGGGTCTGACGTCGACGTTGTTGCTCTTCAGACCACAAAGCATCCTGTGTGTGTGTGTGTGTGTCAATGTTAATGTGAGTGTGTGTGTGTTAATGCGGTAGTATTGATTAGTAATTCACACTTCCCTCATTTCCAGTGAAGCTGCAGGTGAGGGCACACACACACACACACACACACATATCTTACCGGCATGTTGTGTTAAATGTAAAAAGCGTGTCATGGAACACACGTACTACAAAAAAAAACAAACGCACACACACAAAATTTAGTCTGTGTGTATATATATATATCCTCCTCCTCTCCTTCTTCTTCTTCATCATCTCTTCCCCTTCTTTGTAAGATAAACTGAAGTCCTTAGCTGCATTAGCTCGAGCCCCCGACTGTGGTCAGTGGTTGTTTGGAGGAAACGTCCATCTCAGTTTTGTCTTTGTTTTGTTTTTGTCTTCGTTTTATTACATATAATTACACACACACATTATAGCGTTTGTCCTCGTTTCTAAGTCTTAATCATCTCCTTTTTCTAAATCTTTTTTTCCACAACCTTCATCATCTTTTTCCAATTTTCATCATCATCATCATCATCATCATCATCATCAGCAGCAGCAGCAGCATCCCTCTCAACACACATATACACACACATATATATATATATATATATATATATATATTAATACATACTATAGCGTTTATATATGTGTTTTCAGGTGTAGGTGATGCATCTGTATAGATAGCGCATTACATATAGAATAAAAGGAATGGCATTTTTGCTCAAGTCATAAATAAAGTGATGAACACACACATCAATCGAGAACACACACATACACCTGATCATTAAAACCTTCCTTTTTTTAGAAAGAGAGAGAGAGAGAGAGGAGATAAAAAAGCATCAGTTCCGTGGTTCCGTCCCTCCCTCTGGAGACTGTTTGGTCAGTTCTGTTTCCACGCAAGTCCTGGCTGCAAACGGATGTAGACACGCCACTGGTGTGTAAGCCTCTAAGGAGGTTTTTTCTTCATAAAATAGCCGAACTTCCCTTTCTAAGAAACTGAAAGTAGAAGTGGATTACCCCAGAATAGTCACGCCGTGTGTCTGTGTGTGTGTGTTTATGTGTTCAGCATCTTTAGCCATATTTTAGCTACAGCGACTTGCGTTGGCGTATGATATTAGCCCCCCAGTCTGAGGGCTTTTTGTCTGTTTAAAGGGACGCTGTCATAAAACAGCAGCTAGCGATGCCGCGTTAACCTGCAGTTCGTGCAGCACTTACTGTAGCATTAGCTTTCCTTGATTGTTAGTAGGAAGTAGGTGGTCATGGTAGACTAGCTACCTATCTATCTACATATCTAGACATAGTGCATGTATATATTGTAAATATGTATATGTATGGATACATAAATATTGTTTTATAATTTATTATGT
This sequence comes from Distichodus sexfasciatus, assembly GCA_032718565.1. Lineage (NCBI taxonomy): Eukaryota > Metazoa > Chordata > Actinopteri > Characiformes > Distichodontidae > Distichodus > Distichodus sexfasciatus. Next base: position 11,902 of record JAVGVS010000841.1, read on the forward strand.
AATATACATATGTATACATACATTTTAAGCAAAAAATCATATATATATTTATATATAACACAAATATAATATATATATTATATCTGTAAAATGCTGTATGACAGTATACAGTATATATATATATATATATATATATATATATATATATATATATATATATATGTATATATATATATATAAAACTTAGAATAACTTGAAAATATGACTTGGGCCTTCATTTTAAGAGGGTGATGAATTGTGAGTAATGCACAAAGTTGAACAAACCGTTTTTAATAAAAACAAGTGGATGAGCAGATGACCATACTTCGTTGTGAGCTTTAAAACATGCGCTGATGATTTGAGAATAGATGAAAACTTCAGCTCTTTAGACGTGCAGCTCTCAAACGTTCAGAAATCCACAAATAACAAATAAACCCCATTTTCTTTCCTCTGGTCAATGAGTAACAAAGATTCATCAAAAACGTATGTTGTACGTCATCGTAAAAGCTTTTATCCTGATTCATTTCAGCTGCAGGAAGTCTGACCTGATTGCACTTGGTGTGTGGATTTTTGTTGTAAGTAACCCTAGTGACCCAAAAACAATCTGATAGTACTTACACAGTGTAATATTTAAATTCAGGAAAAATACATAAAAATGTAAACAAATTATAAATGTATCGTTTTTTTATTTAGTAATCACAAGAAAAGTCTGAACTTTTGTTTCCAAAAACTTTATAGTGACTGATGTACTTATATATATATATATATATATATATATATATATATATATATATATATATATATATATATATATATATATATATAATGTAAAAATATATAATAATTAATATAATTGCATATAATAACAATAATGATATACACTTTAATAAAATATATTTTTGTGACAATATAACAGTATTTAGTTATTGTATGTTTATGAGAGTCTTCTAATAGAAATTTCTAATATAAAATTGCAGTAAAATAAATGCATATATGAATAGATTAGTAACAGCACTTCTTGTGTGTGTGAGTGTATTTGCTGAGTGACTGATAAGGTTTGCGGTTAAAATGACGGCTTTAGGTGACAGCTGGACTTATCCACACACATCTGTGGGCGATAAACACACACACACACACACACACACACACACCCTAACACACAAACACACAAACACACACACACACACATACATACACACGAGAGAGTGTGCGTGCGTGCATTTGTGAGTGTGTGTACATGCAGGAAGTGAACGCAAACACACAGACGCATGCGTGCACACACTCCTCTTCTATTCTCAGAATTAGTCTTAGCAGCTATGCATCACTGGCTGTGTGATTTCCCTGTGTGTGTGTGTGTGTGTTGTTGAGTGTGTGTAGGGGACTTCTCTGCATCTGTAATGTCGTCGTCACGCCAGACTTCTCTGTTCCTAAATTGCACTTTTTTTTCAATTGACGGACCATAAAAGGTATTTATGTCAAGTTTCTATATTTTGTCATCCGTTTGAAATTGAACTTTGCTTGGCAGAATATACATATATATATATATATATATATATATATATATATATATATATATATATATACATAGCATTTCCAAAAGTATTGGTACCCCTGCTTTCCCCTGCTTTTATGTCTGTTAACACGCCACTTCTCCCTCTAAATCGCAGCAATTGCAAATGCTTTGGTGTTGTCATGTTTATTTCTTTGGTTTGCAGTAGAAAAACACAAAAAACAGAGGAAAAAAAGGAAATGTGAAACATAAAAGCAGCACAAAGGGGCCAACACTGACCATCAGCGAAGCGTCTGACCCAAGTATGTAGAACAATAAAAAGTGAAATGATGCCAAAAGAGCAAACCCCACGCCGCTTCGTAATCCGTCAGGACATAAGGAGTTAGAAAGTATAAAACAAAGTGAAATGACAGGAAAAAGAATTTGTGACTTGGTAGTGAAGCTTCTGTTTTTGTTATGACACCTGCAATAAGTCGTGTTTATAAAGAAACTAACATCTCACAGTGTTCATATAAGATTTGGGTGGTTTTCTATAATTTCCTTACATGCTAAAAAGCTCTGTTATGACGTCACATACATTTATGCAGCGTCTAAGCGCCCCTAGAGGTCAAAACGTTTTCATTTGCGGTAGCATCAATTATAGGCCAATCACTATCATTTTTGGCCTATGGCGAGATGTGATAATAATATAATACTAATAATAAATAATAATAATAATAATAATAATAAATAATAATAATAATAATAAAAGAAACATAACATTTTACAAAGAGGGGTCCATAAATACTTTATGGCGGACTAATAAATAGAAGTAGGAAATGAAACGTGTAATTGTAGTTTTTTGTGTTTTGAGGTGAAGGTTAGTCTCAGCTGTATCCACATGTGCAGTTAAGGTTTAGATATTTATGTTTAATTTGTCTTAATTTTTCTATTTACCTTCTAGCTTCTGTTTGTTAATTTAATCTGTACAATTCTATTTAAATGTACACAGTCTCAGAAACGAACCAGGCTGCGTTTGACTATTATCATGTATGTGACGAATAAAGTATGGGAGTGTGTGATTAAGAGCTCAGCAAGACAGCAAATGTGTGTGGTGAAAGGTCATCAGCCTCACTGTCTTATTCTAGCTGTCTTTAATCTCACTTTTCTTCCTCATACTTTCTTGGCTCAAGCCTTGCACGCACCTGTCAGCGTGTAGAACGTAGGCCTGAAAGAGGTGCAGTGAGGGTGCTGAAGGCGTCTCGCTGACGTCACACACACTTTCTAGATTCTTCTCAGGTTCTCTGCTGACCTTCAAAGTATCGTCTCGTCTCGTCTCGTTTGTCCGTTCTACGAGCATCAATGATGAGACTTTAGTTCATCTTGAAAATAAAAGGCTCGAATGGAGATGATATCATTATTTGAGTCAGTGTAAGAGAGAGAGAGAATATGATGAAAAGAGTGAGTGTTACTCATTCACTAAAACAGGAGCACAACAGGAAATAAAACGCCGTCGTGCATGATTCCAATAAATGAGTTACTTTGTGTTGTGTTTTGGTCATTCACTTAGGAGACGGTGATTTCCAAAAAGAGCTGCTCTCTCTCTCTCTCTCTCTCTCTCTCTCTCTCAAGGGCAAGGGTTGCTTGTGGGTACTTTCCGGCCCTGAGCAGCAGAGACAAACAAAGAAGATGTTTTTCATGGGCGTCTAAGTGAATCAGGGCGTGCGTTCCACTCGATTCGTTACGGAAGCTCCTCCAGAGCCCTGTGTGTCCCCCGATGGGTGATTTCCCGCAATGTAATTTGATTATACGTCCACAATCCGTCTGATGTCACAGGCTGAGCACTTGCGGATAGAAAAAAAAAAGGGGCGGAGATATTTCGATTAGTGGAAAAAAAGAGCAGGTCATGATTCTGTTAAAAAGTGGAAAAAAAATACGGAGATTGGCAACGTTTGTTAGTTCGTTATTCTGAGAAAATTCGGTTGGACGTGACGTAGCTCACTGGATGCAAAACTGGGCGCTTACAGAAAAATGTTTCTATAAAAGAAGATGGTTGCAGCAGAACAGATTAATTAGCTAAAAATTGTGCTAGCGGAAAATAAAGGCTGAGCAAATGAAGTCACGTGACCGAGTCCGGCAAATTCACAATTTTGAGGTTATTAATCAATATGTGTTTCTCATCAAGACCGGAGTTAGACTGTTTTATACACCGCACACATCTTATTCTCGTTAAAATACTGAATTGATTTGTATTTTGGTGCGACTTCATTTTAAAAAGATTACGAGCTTTTCTCATTTAGGGAGGAGCTTAACAAAGGCTTTGTTCATCCACAAGTTGTGACTTGATCAAAAGAGTATATAAATGTGTGTGTGTGTGTGTGTGTGTGTGTTCGTAAACCTCCCAATAAGAAGACTTTGACCTGAATGACACACCTGTTTGTCCAGCAAAGTCAACATGGCGGTAAAAAGTTGAAATTTTAATTGAAATTCATTAATTAATGAATTAGAAAAATGCATCAAAACCACGATTGTTTTTATTAACCATTTAGTTATTTTTTTATGGGAAACGTGTGGCTTTTTTTTTTACTTTCCTGCGTCTTCTAAACGTAACAAAGTTTGCTGACGTATGGCCCAACGTTTAGTAGGAAATGATGATTGATTAGAAATTGGCTGAAGTTGCGTTAATAGTTGCGATCACAACATTGCTAAATCCTGGAGGGTAAAAAGTGTGTGTGTGTGTGTGTGTGTGTGTGTTTGTACCACCATAATAGGGGACTTGATTGCACACAAGGTATGGGGACATAAAATCCACAATTTTTATTCAAGCTGAGCCTCTCCCTTTAAAATCTCAGTCCCACAATGGTTATTCTTAAAAATGTGTGTGTGCGTGTGCAAAAAGATGTTAAATGTTTGAGCTTGAGGCAGTGTTCAACCACCAAAAGTGCTATTTTTTAGTCACATCTGTTCATCAACTTGAGCATCGATTAAACGCTACCCCGTTGGAATCTGTGGACAGGAGCACAACCTGGACTGGTTCCCGCGGATGCGAGCGATGTCGCTGGTGAGCAGCGATGCCGAGGGCGAGCAGAACGAGATCCGGAACCTGCAGGAGAAGCTTGAGTCCACCATGAAGCTGGTGTCCAACCTGTCCAGCCAGCTGACCGAGCTCAAGGACCAGGTGAGGAAACGGGAAATTAGGTTATTTTTCTGAGTTTTGTTTTTAATTTAATTTTAGCCATTAACACACTTTCCGAACGCACAGGAGGAACTTGATCATAGATTAGAATTAAAATGTTAGTTTTGATTAAGGTTAAGTTTGACTCGAATTGACGAAACCTCTTACCTGGTTTATCTCGTTCAAGTGTCTTTGTAGCCCTGATGTTTTTACACAAACACACACACACTTCCTGTTTTATTAAGATCACCGTCCTTGTACAAAACACCTTGGTCACTTCAAAAATGAATCCTATATTGCAGCTGTAAAAGCCCGAACTGTAATTCGTATTTTGTCGCGTACAATCACCATCGACTTTATCAGCCACTGGTCGAGTTTGAGTGGGGGATAATTTAACAAAGCTGTAAAGTAAAAGTATATCCTCAATTTCTGCCTGTTTTTGAACAACAAAAATTAAGTTGAAATGATCATAATTTTGGATGGGTCTGTTTCTTAATTGGATTAAAAGATTAAATAGATTTAGAAATTTACATAAATATATTTTAAGGTGGTAAATATTACAAATGTGATGAACTTGAAGTAATTTTACTTGTAATGGACCAAAATAAACAACTCTGCTGTACTTCAATTCAGATACAGATATATCTGTTCAAATATGCAAAGTTTTACCCGAGTTAAATTTCTGGAGATTTTACTTTTAATTTCACTCGTGTTTAAATATGCATTCAGTTATTGTTACCACGAAGATGAAGATGGTGAAGACCGCATCTTAAAAATCTCAAAGCTGGAACTCTATCTTATAAGGAGGCGGCTGCTGTGGTGGGGAAAATTAAATTTGATCTACAGAATTTGCTGTCTTAACAACCACAAAACTGAGTGTTGAAACACGCAGCTTGCGCTGAATGTGACTGAGGAGTGTGGGAGGACTTGCGTTGCTGCGTTCTCATGTGACCAACCTGTCTGATTGTGTCGCGTTGTAGACAAGAAGATTCGTCCACCGACTTTCTCCTCAGGCAGTACAGATAAAGTACAGATACTCAGACGTGTACTTCTGCTAACGAGATGGTAGTGTGTGTTGTGCCGTTATGAGTGTTGCTGGACTTTTTACACATGCTAGTTAGAGGTGGAGTTCCTATTAAAGTGGCCAAGGGAGGGTCTAACTGGTTAAAATTAAAGGCTCCGATTCAGGATCTCTGTGAGTTTCAGGATCGGTTTAAGCCAAGATTAGGGTTAGGATTAATATAGAAATTTTATGTGATTAAAAATAGATTTTTAATGAAGTCAGTTGAATTAAAGTTCATTAAAGTGAGTGACCACAGCACAGCACAACCAAAAGTGACCTTTGCATTTGACCCATCCCTGAAGGAGCAGTGGGCAGTGCTTGGGGACAGTACCCTGGCTTATGAGTACCTAAGTGGTACCCTTACCGGTCCGGGACTTGAACGGTCATCTTCAGATCATGGGCCAACTCCCTAAGCGTTTGCACTAATAACTGCCCCAGCTGTGGTCAGGTGGAGGATCGACACAAACTAATTGGGGTTCTATTAAAGCTGTTAGTCAAAATAAAGGGTTTAAGTTTAATTTTTGGATCAGCTTGGTCCAAAGATTAGAAGATTTCAGAATGATGATGTGGGTATAGTCAGAGACCAACACAAACTGGGTGGGGTTTCTATTAAAGTGGCCAGTGAGAGTATTATGAAGTTCAAATGGAGGGTTTGATTTCAGGATCTTTGTAAGTTTTAAGCTCAACTTAAGACCAAGATTAGAAGATTTCAGAACGACACATCTCATATTTAAAACCAGTTGGCGATGGTCTGGTAGGAGGCCAAGAAATTACCCATGTGGGCGTTCCTATGAAATTGGCTGAGGAGGGTATAACTGGTTAAAATTAAGGACCTGTGTAAGTTTTAGGCTCAGCTCAAGACCAAGATTAGAGGTTTTCAGAAACGTTTCTGTGGTTACAAAGCAATCATTGACAGAGGTCTAGTGAAGGACCAACATGAACTGGTTGGGCTTCCTATTAAAGAGGGTATAACTGGTTCAAATTAAGAGTCCGGGTTCAGGATCCTTGTAAGTTTTAGACTTAGCTTAAGACCAAGAGTAGAAGATTTCAGAATGAAACATTTCTGTCATCAAAAACGGAGTAGTGATGAAGGTCTAGTGGAGGACCAACATGAACTGGTTGGAGTTCCTATCAAATTGAGCAGGGAGTGGGTTCTGGACTTGGTGTAACAGGATACGTTTAAGCCTAAATTAGGGGACTCTAAACTGGGTTGGGTCCTGCAGTTAAAAGCTAACCAGTGATGATGAAGGTGTAGCGGAGGATGAGCACCAACTGGACATGTTAGCTGGATTCCAGTGAGGTCGGGGTTCCTGTGAAAGTGGCCAGTGAGGGTATAATTGGATGTTTTAGGATCAACTTTAAGACCAAGATTAGGGGTTAAAGTTGAAAACGGAAGGTTACTTTGGTCAGAGCTGAGTATTGACAAAACAACAAAACCTGTAGAAGCTCAGTGTTCCAACAGGGTTGGGGATCCCATTAAAGTGGCCAGTGAGGGGGACATTTGGTTGAAATGAAGGGTTCCGGTTCACTATGTTTTAGGATCATCTCTTGGAGCTGAGAGAGATTAGGGGATTTCAGAACTTAAGTAGAGCAAAGTGCAGCAGGTGCATATTCACTCTCTCTCTCTTTTGCACACTCACACACTCACTCACTCGCGCACACACACACACACACACACACAGATCTGTGATCAGCGCAGCGAACCCAGCGTGAGTACTAAGATGATCTTCACATCGTCCACAAGGCCAAGTGTTTGTTTCCTCTGAATCAACTCTTATTGTAGTCAGACAAAATTCTCGAAATACTTTTGTTTGTTTCCACACATAAATAGCATCACAAGCGGGAGGCGATCAACGGCGAATGAAAAAGAAGAAAAAAAATTAAATCAGAGGTGTGAACCCGGCGTGGAACCCGAGGCAGTAATGGGAAAGTGCGCTTCTTGTAAAGAAATAGAGTCGGCAAAGCGTATCTGGCGATAAGGAGATAAATGAGAAGCGTCTAGGAGGAACTAGTAACTTCTTTTTAACTCTGTCCCAAACAGGAGGAAATGACCATTTTGGGTTCCTGAAAGAAGGTGAAGTGACAATCCAAAAAAAACGCCACCTTTCACTTTTATGCCAAAAAGCACACACACACACACACACACACACACAGAGCTTGCTGTCGGAGATGCACAAGCCAAACTGAGCAATGGGGAATTTTGCCAATGAGAATTGGAGCTAAGACTCCAAATGCAGCCCCAGTGAATTAAACTGAGCTTGGTCTAGATTAAAATGTCCAGGCATTTTAGTAGAAGGTAAATCTAGAAGAAATTGAGGCTTCTGAGCAGATGAGAGACAGTTTAAAAAGCAGTTACGCTCATTAAGGAGAGCGTAGGAAACTAGCCAAGAAGTGGAACGCTGAGTGAATTGTTGTGCTTGTTTCTTCATTAGCGCCTTTTATATACTGTTGCTTAAAAAGGAACTCTGCAAAACACACCGCTCGTCTTCGTGGCTTTAGTGAATTACTGGCGTGGGTTGGCCCGGAATGCCCTTTAAATCTGCCTCGCCAAATATGGAAAGCAGTCAAAAGACTGGGCTAAAAACAACTTAAAGGCCTTAAATGGATTTTGTGACGCTGTAAAAGTGGGTCGTTGCTGTAAATCCCAGGTTTAAGTGAAGTGTATTGTGCTTAAATGTTGGACTGCACTCTCGATTCTCGATTTTAGTTGTCTCCAAGACTGTGATTTTTTTTTTTGATTGTCAAAAGCAAGGACAGAAAAACAAGAAAAGAGCTCTTGTAAAAAGAAATAATAAATAGTACAGTTGTGACCGAGACACTCAGCTCACAAGACGAGACGAAATTTTAACCCTATTTTAAAGAATTTTTCAAGAGCAAGAAACCAGCCCAAAACATCCAGTGTGTGTGCAGTGTGTTTACTGCATGAAGTGACTCTCTCTTGTACGATTCCTCCTGCATCTCTCCACACCATGACTGTGCATCAGCTTCTAACTTGTAACGGAATGAAAATCAGATTGTACATTGATTAAGACATGTTAGAGCGTAATCCTCACAACATCAAACGGATTTGGGAACGTGCTGAATACGATTGACGAGGATACTGCTAGACACATCACACAACATCTCCACATAACATAACTCGTCTTCTCGTTGCTGTGTGTTGCCGTTCACTAGATCAACTTGGAACCATATTAGACACTTGATTGGAGACCAAATCAGCTTCCTTCAAGCCTGTGATTGGCTGCTTTTTTGGCCACAACACAGTATCAAGTGAAGTTGAGTCGTGAAGTCATAGATTTTGCTGCTAGAAATTTCACCAGGCCGTTCATCCAATAACGCTGTACTATTTCAAGAGACAGCTTTTCACCTCGATGAGAAATATCTTGTCACCTTTTAATATTGCGATATCCTGTGGCACAAGATCTCATCACACCCCTAATCAGTAGTAAGGCTCGAGTCTAAACAGGCTCTGAGTAGATTAAGTTAAACTGTCTCATTTTTAGTGGATATCGTCGTGCAGAAATTGTATTATCGTCAAACTAAAATAATTAATTTGCTAAAATTACTCGACTTACAGAACATTCTGTATTTCATAACCCGATTACCTTAATTACCTTAATGAACTTTGCTACAACAGCCTCGTTTTTTAATAAAACAATTTCCCTTCAGATCAGCTCATTAAAGTAGGTCCAGACCCGAGCTCTAGCTGAAATGATGTAAACGAGGGAAAGTGAAGCACAAACATCTGTTGAGCTGTTAAACCTCGTTAGTCGGTTAGTTCTTGATAAATGAATATTCAAATATTTTCTAATTAGCAGAAAAAAAAATTATTTTGAAACTCATAAGCTTTAAATTGTGTTAATATATTGTGTGTGCGATGATATCGTCCCAGCTTTGCGTTATTATAGCAGTCCAGTGTGTTTGACTTGTTAAGGGCTTTAAAAGGAGTGTATGAAGGACTTGTTGTAGAGGTCAGAAAGGGGGATTTTACAGGTAAGAGAAGCTGAAATTCGCGCTAGAAGAATGTGTGTGTGTGTGTGTGAAAGTCAGTTTATCCAACTGTGTGTTTTGTGTGGGTTTGGTTCCTTTAGTTCACACAGTCTCTTGCATGGGAACACACACACAAGCACACACACACACTTTTACACAAAGGCAACAAGAACGAATATCTGTATTAATGTAGGTAATGTTAGGCAGAGGTGGATACAGCTTAACTGTGTGTGTGTGTGTGTGGTGTTTTCTTCTGACAGATGACCGAACAGCGCAAACAGAAGCAGAGGATCGGACTCCTGGGACACCCCCAGCACATGAACGTCAATCCCCAACAGCCTGCCTAAACGTGTGTGTGTGTGTGTGTGTGTGTGTTCCCAAATTTGGGTCTCGTTCTACCACGACACACACCTGCTCATGGAAATGGAGCCATCTCACACACACCCAGCATCTGAGTGAGTAAGTGTGTGTGTGTGTGTTTATACTAATAGACATTAGGACTTCTGCCAAAAAAGGGAAACAGGGAAGTGGAGAGTGATATTTAATAAAATTGACACAACCTCTGTCGGGTGCCAAAACTGTCGGCAGTGAAGTTGGATCCTGCTCCTTTAAGGGGGCGGGGCTTTAAAACTGGACTCCGCCCCTAAACTCCGCCTGTGAGGCTGACGATAATTAAAAGCAAGTTGTTCCTTGTTAAAATAAGCTTTTAATAATGGTGGGCCTGGTCAGGGCAGGTGGGCTGAGCTCGGCCGGTTAGCTGCTGCTGCTGCTGGCTGGGCGACTTTTCTGCAAAATGTCTTTTGTATTTAACGACCAGACTAGCAAGCAGTATTTGACGTCTTATTTTTGTATTATGTGCAATATTAACACTAATATGTAACTCCTCTCGAGCTGTACTGCGCGTCTCAGTATGTTAAAGATGTTTTTCTTTGATGCTTTAATGCTTATGTTAGAAGCGTAAATTTCCATAAGAATTCTAGTAGCTGGATAAGTTGCATTTCTGCCTCTTTTTTTTTTGGTTATCATTTCTAAATTATTTATTTATTTCCAAAAAAATTAAAAAGTTTAACTATCAGGTGGAGATTAAATATCATGGCACAAGTTTATTTTTTATTTATTTTATTTATTGCTAAAGTCATTTTGGCACCACTTTACAATAAGACTCACCTTATAAATGGTTGTAAAAAGGTTGTTATGAGGTTGTAAAGTTATTATACCATTAACAAGCAAAAAAGTTATAACAGTAGTGATACATTGATGCAGGATCACTATTTGGCAGTGATAACAGTTGTGTTACATTGATGCAGGATCACTGTTGGCGGTAACAACCAAGTGATGATACATTGATGGGATCACTATTGTGATGATAACCCGCGTTATATGATACATTGATGCAGGATCACTATTTTGGCGGTAACAACCTTAGTGATGATACATTGATGCAGGATCGCAGCAGTGATAACCCGCGTTATGATGATACATTGATGCGGGATCACTATTTGGCAGTAACAACCAGAAGTGATGATACATTGATGCCAGGATCACTATTTGGCAGTAACAACCGTTAGCGATACACTGATGGGATCACTGTTGGCAGTCATAACCATGTTATGATGGGTCGATGCAGGATCACTATCTGGCAGTAATAACCATGTTATGATACATTGATGAAGGATCACTATTTGGCAGTAACAACCCAGTTATGATACATTGATGCAGGATCAATATTTGGTGGTAACAACCAAGTTATGATACGTTGATGCAGGATCACTATTTGACAGTGATAACCATGTTGTGACACTTGTATTATACACTGATGCGGGATCACTGTTGCGGCGAGATCGCAGATCTTGAGTGTCTCGCTTATCTTGTCCCCCTTGTCTCAGGCAGAATGTTAGTGTCGACTTCATCAGCTGTTTGTTAACATGTTATTACCATTAAAACGCCAGTAATTATGCTCGGGTGGCAGTGTTCTTCATTTTTAGCTGATTAAATTTTTTTGATGAGTCACTAGATGTCAAATATCAGATATCAGTTATAATCTGCCTAAACAAATCAATTGTGATGTCTCACGCCATTTTTTATCACAAATTAATGTTTTTATGTCTGACAAAAAGGAGCCATTTCACCAAAGTGTAAACCACCACTTGCCAAATAAGTGATCCCACGACATCTGCTTCAGCCAGCTGATATAAAAAACTACATACAACCTCATTAACAACATGATTATAACTCATTTGTAACCCTTTATAAGGGAGTCTTATTGTAAAGCGGTGCCGTGGTTTACGGGACGGTAGCGTAATTAAGGTTAACGAGCGTTTAGGCTATTTAAACGTTTGTGAGTTTTCATCGTTTGAACGTCGTTCTGGACGGACTCTTGTCGTCTGTGCCTGGCATTGAGAGGGGGAGAAAGAGAGAGACGAGCGGGCGAGAGCGTTTTCGTATTAAAGTCGGAACTCCTCGATGTTGAGGACGCCGCTCGTGTCTTTCCAAACTTTTATCTCCATCTCTCTCTTCCATCTCTCTTTACTTCTCTATTTCTCAGCGTTTTCTCTAAGAGATGTATATATATTTATCTTAGCAGTCTCGCTTTGTATAGAATTCTTTTCCTAAAACATGTAGAATTTTAGCAGTGATACTGACAGACCAACAGGGGTTTATGATTTAGAGTTATCAGTCCAGACTGGCCACATTGATTTAGCAATATTTTAATAAAATCTCTAGCTCACCTTGAAGCGAAAGGTCGTTTTGTGGTCTTTTGCATCACAGAATGAGAGGGAGGTGTGCGTACCAATACAACCTGGATAAAAACAAGGGTTATCAAAAATAATTTCACCCAACATCTGCTTTACAGTTTAAGACTTGTTAGTGTTCAGTTTTTAAAATGTGACTTAAGTGTGTCCTGTCAAAATACGCTACCCATTGAACTGCGCTACCTACCTACTAAAAAGTGGATAAGTAGAATGTATAATTTTTGGACAAATTTGAGCTTGGAGTATGAACTAAATTTTGAAAGTCAAACCGAGCACTGCATCATTTTTCATACAGGAAATTACAAAATTACAGTATTTTCACACTTTTCCAAAAATATTTTTGATGGAAATTGTCCAATTTAATCACATTAATTTGGCCACCAGACCAGCCAGAAGAAACAACCTTTCATAGGTAGAACCATCAGATTGTTAGTGTATTTTTTGGGGAGCCGAGAACAGATTAATATTTTTATGTTATTCTTGAGGAAAAGTCAACTCAACTTGAACTTTTAAATTCAAACCACCCTTCTGGAACGAATTATGATCCAAGTACAGGTGCCACTCTCTCTCTGTATAAAACCTTATATCTTAATAAATTATATAACACATATTTAAAAAGGTGGAATATTTTTATGAAAGAGTATTATTTTTACCATCTCTGGCTTTCTGAATGCAGATATAAACTAATAGTCTCATTTAAGAACAACTTTAAAATACTACATACACACACACAAACATATATATATATATACTGTGTGTACATCTCTATATGTGTATATATATATATATATATATATATATATATATATATATATATATACACACACATTACTGTGCAAAAAGTGTGTGTAAACAAAGAATGCTTTCAAAAATGGAAGTGTTAATCATTTATTTTCATCAATCAACAAAATGCTAAATCTAAATCAAATCAATATTTGGTGTGACCACCCTTTGCCTTCAAAACAGCATCAATTCTTCTAGGTACACTTGCACACAGTTTTTGAAGGAACTCGGCTGGTAGGTTGTTCCAAACATCTTGGAGAACTAACCACAGATCTTCTGTAGATGTAGGCTTCCTCACATCCTTCTGTCTCTTTATGTAATCCCAGACACACTCGATGATGTTGAGATCAGAGCTCTGTGGGGGCCATACCATCACTTCCAGGACTTCTTGTTCTTCTTTACGCTGAAGATAGTTCTTAATGACTTTGGCTGTATGTTTGGGGTCGTTGACCTGCTGCACAATAAATTTGGGGCCAATCATACGCCTCCCTGATGGTATACATATGATGTCTGTATGTATGTGTATATGTATATATGATGGATAAGTATCTGCCTGTATTTCTCAGCATTGAGAGCACCATTAATCCTGACCAAATCTCCAACTCCATTTGCAGAAATGCAGCCCCAAACGTTCAAGGAACCTCCACCATGCTTCACTGTTGCCTGCGGACACTCATTATTGTACTGCTCTCCAGCCCTTCGACGAACAAACTGTCTTCTGCTACAGCCAAATATTTCACATTTTGACTCATCAGTCCAGAGCACCTGCTGTCATTTTCCTGCACCCCAGTTCCTATGTTTTCGTGCATACTTGAGTCGCTTGGCCTTGTTTCTACGTCGGAGGTATGGCTTTTTGGCTGCAACTCTTCCATGAAGACCACTTCTGGCCAGACTTCTCCGGACAGTAGATGGGTGTACCTGGGTTCCACTGGTTTCTGCCAGTTCTGAGCTGATGGCACTGCTGGACATCTTCCGATTTCGAAGGGTAATAAGCTTGATGTGTCTTTCATCTGCTGCACTGCAAGTTTCCTTGGCCGACCACTGCGTCTACGATCCTCAACATTGCCTGTTTCTTTGAGCTTCTTCAAAAGAGCTTGAACAGCACATCTTGAAACCTCAGTCTGCTTTGAAATCTTTGTCAGGGAGAGACCTTGCTGATGCAGTAGAACTACCTTGTGTCTTGTTGCGGTGCTCAATCTTGCCATGACATGAAACTGTCTTCCACAACCTCACCTTGGTAGCAGAGTTTGGCTGTTTTCCTCACCCAGTTTTAAGCCTCCTACACAGCTGTTTCTGTTTCAGTTAATGACTGTGTTTCAACCTATGTGTGACACTGATGATCATTAGCACCTGTTTGGTATAATTGGATGATCATACACCTGACTATAATCCTACAAAATCCCTGACTTTGTGCAAGTGTACCTATAAGAATTGATACTGGTTTGAAGGCAAAAGGTAGTAACACCAAATATTGATTTGATTTAGATTTTTCTTTTGTTCGCTCACTTTGCATTTTGTAAATTGATAAAAATAAATGATCATTATTTATATTTCTGAAAGCATTCTTTGTTTACAGCATTTTTTCACACCTGCCTAAAACTTTTGCACAGCACTGTATATATATATATATGATAGATATAAACTAGGAGTACTTTGTCCTTCATGTAAGCTCATTTAGAGCCATGTTTCTGCTATTTCACAACTCTTATCACTAAGCAGAGAAAGTGTGAGCAGAGTCAGCTACTTTTCTTTCTAAAACAGAGACATTCGGGGAAGTGCACTCTGAGTGACCTCTCAGGTCATGGACGGTGCCGGCGTCTCACTGCGTTCTGCTGAAACCGGTTGCGTTATTTGTGCCGTGCGGTTTCATGCCACGTCGTCACAGACGCCACCAGAAAAAAGGTAGAAATGCTAAGAAGTGCAGGGTTGTGTACCGAGAGAGGTGGGACTGCATGAGGATGTGAATCTGTGGAGTGGAAAAAAGTGCAAACAAAGGATATTGTCTAAAAGTTCAACAAGGAGTTAAAAGTTCAAGCGGTCAGAGTGGTGATGCAAATGCATTTCCCAAATTCTTGGCGAAAATTTTATTAAAATTAACCTCGTTAGCGTCTTTTGAAGTTGAATTAAACTTGTATTACTTTGATGTAACCGTCTTTAACTTCTGGAATCTGGCTTTTATGGATGCGCAAGGATTGGCTATAATAAAAAGAGGAACTAAACCTGGTTAGTTTTTGGCCACGCACACACACACACACACACACATACATACACACAGACACACACATACATCTGAAATGATTGCAAATCAAGCCTGTGCTACAGCAAGAAAAATGGTTCGTGTCCTTTTCAGGATGAAGTGTGCTCGCTGTTGGCCGAGGGCTGGAGTGTATTGAAAATGTCAGACGCCCCAAATTAAAAGTGTGTATCTCCAGTTGTCACTGCCGAATTCCCCTTCTGTGGTGAGGAAAGAGAACCATGACAAGTTCTGGTGTCGCTCAAGTGACATTTAGCGTCGATCACGGATGAGGTGATATGTGACGGGGCTTTTTTTTTAAATAGCAAATTGTTTTATCGGGTCTGTGGAGAAGTACATCCATGTTTAAAAATCATCTGAGCATGTTAACACACTTCAAAACAATCATTTATGCCATTTTAACTAACTTTAGCATGGAAATGTTTAGGAGCGTGTGTTAATGCTCCACATTGTGCACTGTATTGAAATTTGCAAAGTTGAAACATCAATATATTGTGTTTCTTTACAGTAATACACTACAGGCTGGTTTCTTGCTCATGGATTTAACCCTAGTCTTGGACTAAATTGTACTACCAATGGACCATTCAAAGTCTAGGCTTAATCCTTGACTGGGAAATTCATTTTACAAATAAATCAGGGATTAAGAAACAGGGATTTTTTTACAGAGAGCAAAACAAAACTAAACCTATATGTTAATTTTTTTAAATAATTAATATGTCCAGTTTGAATTGTGTGTTGGATATAATCACATTCATTCTTTACATGTAGCTGTATTTACTAGTCTAGTTTATAAGTTAATTTGGCACCTTAACATTTTCATTGCTGTGAACCAACTTAAATACCTAATAAAAGTTAGAGTCTAGAGTCGGCTTCAATCTGACTAACAATATGGATTATAAACATACCTACATACATATACTCTTTTTCAAAATTGTACATATTAAAATCATTTTGTAGATATATACAAATATATACACACATGAAATAGTTGCTTGACATTATGTGGAGTATGTAATTGACATTATGTAAGAAGTATGTTTAATAACATTTTATTAAATCATTTTTATACATAAATGCCTGAAGCCCATACTAAAGGAGAAGTAAAGATTACTCACAAAGAAAGTGGCTCCAGTTTAAGGTTATAAGTATTAAAAGTGTTGTGCTGGTGTTAGTAAAGGGTTAGTCATTAAGGTTAGTCATTAAAGTGCTTTCATTTGCTTGTCTTCACATTTTAAAGCCAACTCTCAATTTCCTTTCATTCCAAAACTAAAGAGGACCAAACAAATTACCATCACGTTGGCACAGAGCAAGCGCAACGTGTTCGGGCCTGTGGTACCAATTCGGGGTTTAGGGTTTTTTGCAGCGTCAGTTAAAGGGGGCGCAGCTGGTGATATCATCTACTCAGTATCAGTTTCCAAACA
Source organism: Distichodus sexfasciatus (assembly GCA_032718565.1). NCBI lineage: Eukaryota > Metazoa > Chordata > Actinopteri > Characiformes > Distichodontidae > Distichodus > Distichodus sexfasciatus. Next base: position 28,809 of record JAVGVS010000841.1, read on the forward strand.
AAATTAACAAGTAACAAATGTGGTCAGTAGAAATGCAGTAGAGCGAAAAGTACACAGTTTTCAAAATTGTAATTAAGTGCAGTAATTAATTACAATTACTTTGTACAGAATACTACTTGGACACGTTTTAACGGCATGATCTTCGTTCCTCACAGAAGGAAATATTAAGTATGATCACAGCTACCCAGCACAACTAGATCACATTTAACACATTTTCTGATATTATGATATATTTTTATTAACTGCATAAATTATGCTGTAAATAGAATCAGCTTTGTGTTGTGTGGAACCAGAGATCTGCTATAAACATCTGAATTTTGCAACACCCAAAGATGCCTCTAGCACATGACTTCAGCTAAAAGTCCCCATTAGCTTCCACGGCTCATTAGTCACATTAGAGCGTGGTTAAGAATAAAAGGTTCTTAAATGCTTCTTTGTTAGACCATAAGGTTCCAAGAATAACTTTTAATTGGTGGATATTTTTTTAATAAAGTGAATAGTTGCTTTAGGGTTAGTCTATCTGAATGTACACTTGGTTTGTGAGTTGTTGTGGAGACTGGACTTTAAAATCCAAACTTTTCAGTCAAAATTCTTAGGCTGACGACCTTTTAATAAATACATAATTACATAGGATATTTAAAAATAATTAAAAAATGTAATAAAAAAAGATCAGATGTCATGTTTAATTTCGTATTAAAATTGTAACAGGGTAATTAGCAATCTGTTGACTCTTACTTTTTAAAAGTGACCCTCCCATGACCATATTATGCATTATTATTTGTAGATTAATATTGCATCCAAATGGTCTCTCTTTCTACTTCTGCTTTAAAGTGTATATTTAATACTCCATTTCTAGATTAAAGTGCATATTTTATATTGTATTTATATATTGTTTATTCCATGTGCCCTATTTGTTCTTTGTTGTTTGCACTGTGAAAACTGGAGCCATGTCGTCTCGTGTCTGTATATCTGTACAGTATATAGCAGAGATGACAAAGTTACTTTGACTTTTGATGACTATTATTATTATTATTATTATTATTATCATTGCATGCTTCTTACAAGATGCATGTGAATGCGCTTTGGCACAAATAAATGGGAAAGTTTTTGTCTTATTTCATCTACAATACTCATCCTTTCTACAAAGCTTTGTGACACAATTTTTGAGCTTTATGAATCAGTTGAGCCATGCACGAAGCCTACTTTAAACCCGTGGTACTGCGTTTTTAAACGCTGGTGGACTGATTCGCCCCCCACAGTGAATGTCATCCGTCTCGGGGCACGAACGCTGCGTCATCGCCGGTGATGCACGTTCCAGATTAAAGCAATGCTGGAGCTTTCCACCGAACGCACTGCACGACTGTTGCAAATAAATATAACATGCAACTGCAGATATCGTGCACAAAAAAGGTTTATTTATTCAAAAGATGCTGCATTTGCGTTATAGAGAAGCGGAGCACGCCGCATAAACGTGCACATTTGCTGAAACCCCCCCCAGCTTATTTCTCAAGTTTCGGTTGAGTTCAAAATGGAAAAAAAAACATGCACATTTAAACAGAAAAAACAAACGTCCTATTTCTTCATTTTCGGTTCAGGTCAGCGTTGTGCATGCGATATTCGGTGCAAAAGCAAAAACTGAATATATAAATACATACAAACGAGCTTAAGTGAAGAAATGTGACATCTTGTGTATAAACGCCGCATGCATTTTATCCTTCATTCCCCTTCTCCTCCTCCTCCTCCTCTTTCCCCTCCTCGTTGTTGTTGTTTTTCTTGATCCCGGGAGCGCGCGCCGCTCCGTCCGGTACGGAAATAAACCGGTGACGTCAGCGGCGGGATTTGAGCTCCATGAGGTGTTCAACGTGACTCTCAGTGCCTCAGTGCAATAGGGAGAATTTAAGTGTTGAATCAACCACCTTGTGTCTACTCTGTATGCTTTCTATTTGTTTATATTTATTGCTTATCATGTTAATAATGCATCCGATCATGTGCTGCAGAGTTTAATAAACGGTATAAAAATGGCATAAATAATAAATATTGTGAGGCTTTTGTTTGCGCAGTGTTCTCAAATAATTATATTGAAACCATTTAGAAAGCAAAACAGTCCAAAATATACCAAAATACCCAGGCATAAGCGTTGCATTTTGTGTTAAGATTTGCATTTACTTGTATCTGCTTTCTAAAGGCTAATGTACTGAAAATACAGTTTTTAAATCTGAAAGGGAAATATGGAACAGACTTAATCCACACCTCAAGAAGTATTTAAACTTATTCATTTGATTTAATATAAAGACCACTAGAGCAGTGCACGATGCTTTGCAAGAGCCAGGGCACATATAATAAAGGTTTATGAACTATCATTTTTCAATTATGAGTGTATTTTTTTGTCAGCGTAGCCAACCCACCACATCAATGTTTATGTAAAACCTATTGCAAAAATGGACTAAAAATAGTCCATAAGACATAGCGAAGCACAGATAACTCTGTAAACAGCATGTGACCCGATCATAATCCCTGCAGCCATGCAATCGCCCGCGAAGTCAGTTTAAAATAAACAGCATAATTATTGCAATTGCATGATGATAAGACATACATATTTATCAGTTCTCAGATTTGGGCTCGCATATATTTAGTAAAGTATTATTATTAGTAAATATGCCATATCTTATTAGTAAATCTATGAGTAAATATAGCATTTAAAGTAGTCCCTACTCATAGACTTACTAATAAACTCCATTTGAAGAGAACAATAATTAAGTTAAAATCATAATAACTCGTGAAATTCTATTCACTGAAGTAAAAATCGGTTGCTCAAGCGGCCGGTGCGCGTTCCCGCGTCCCGCCTGCGAAGCGCGTGGTGCTACACGGGGACGCGGTGGCGCGCGCACGCCGTCCAACACGTGAGGCTCACGTGACGGAGGTAGGTCAGTTCGCCGCGCGCGAGACGTGTCTGTAGTCACAGGGTTTATTTAACACGTAACACGGTCCAACCCTCACACACACACACACTCACAGAGTCACACACACACACACAGAATCATACACACACATATACACTCTCTCTCTCTCTCGCTCTCTCACTCACACACAGACACACACACTCACTCACACTCAAACCCTCAACACACACTCATTTAACCACGAGCGGAGCTTCTAAACTCGCGCCGACTTACATTTGGCTCGCGAGCTGACAACACCGTCCACTTTTTATCAGCCTTAAAGAAGGAGAAGAAGAAGATTCTGGAAAAGTTGTGTATTTAAAAAAAAAAATATATATATATATATCCTTTTTATCCTTTTTATTTTTAATCGAAGGACTGAAACCACAATATCCACCTTTTTGAGGACGTATTCATCGATTTTTAAAGGAATTCCTCGTTCTGATCTCTTTAAATCGGAGGACACAAATTAACGCAAAAAAGGCGCACAACTTTGACTGAGATTTCGGGAGCAAATGGAGCGGATTACCAGCGCTCAGCCTCCACCGTGTCTGTCCAAACACCCGCCCCTGGATCTCTCCGACATGTCCGGGTAAGCCTCCCTGCCTCTGGCCGTCCGTTCGTCCGCTACCGTGTCCGTTTTCCCCCTCACACACCTCCCTGATCTGTCTGTTCTTCCACCGTTTAGAATGGATTTCCCCATGTACGTGTACAAACCTCGCAGAGGGATGAAGCGTGGAGACGACAGCAAGGTACGACCTCTTTCTGCTCCACTTTTATTTCTTATTTTTCATGCACCTATTTCGCACTTGGGGACATTAACTGTTGAGTCCAAATATTTACACGAGCACATCTTAAACAATTTAACCCCATTAACGGGATTAAAACCAATTTTGGCTGTTGCTCCAGTCCTAAACACCTACTTTTCCACCTTAAAAAAGACCTTGCGTTTCATATAACACAGTTCCCCAGTGATTAAAGACACTTTATGCAAACTTACACACTGGCACAAACATTTACATCTTTGCAAATACTATAATATTTTGGCAAGACCTGAATTCTCTAAGGTTCAAGACAAAGTTACGTCCTCGATCATGTCTAAACCACATCTGTTCCACCTTAAAGAACCTTGCATTTAATCTGATATAGTCCCGCAGCAATTAAAGACACTTTTTGTAATATTGTACGCTGACATAAAGGCTTACAGGTTTGCAAACATGGTAATATTTCTGGCAAATGGGTGTAGACCTCAATTCCCCCCCCCCCCACCTCGTTCAAAACAAAGTTTTGTCCTTGATTAGGTCCACCAAGTCTAAACAACCCCTTCTTCCACCTTAAAAAAATCTTCCTTTCGCCCTAAAGCGCACCTTTGCACCTAATAAATGTTGAACTTTTAATAGTGCATGTATTCAAACGGACAGGTTTTACAGCAAAAGTTTTCCTCTTTATTCTGCATGAAAGAGTATGGAATAAAAGTGGATTTTAATTTCTGTCTCACAGGACACATATAAGCTGCCACACCGTCTGATCGAGAAGAAAAGGCGCGACCGGATAAATGAGTGCATTGCGCAGCTGAAGGACTTGCTGCCCGAACACCTTAAACTCACGGTAAGCTTGTGCGGGCGAAAGGGTGGGAGGTAGAGGGATTCAGGGCTCTTGGATTCAGGACTGAGGCGCCGCCGTCTGGTGTAAGCGGGAGGGTGCACATGTGTTTTCTGGGAAGCCCAGCACTGCATTGACTTTTATAGTGTGCGAGTTTTTGGCTTGAGCACTAAATGCCTTTAAAATAGGAACTGGTCCTTCGGATGAGGCGTAAAAGTGACTGGCTAAAAATTGCGTATCGCAGCTATTTCAAATCTGGCTGCATTACTGCCCTTGATCTCAAACTGGTGAATTCTTTCCTGAATCTTTTACCACCATAATTAATGTTTGGTGAGGGTACTGGGGCGGAATGTTTGCTGGAACATTTGTTCTTAACAAAGTTAAGACTTTTGAATAGTGTAATATCATCCAAATGTGGAATTGAGGAAAATGCAAAAAGTCTCATGCAGTAGAATTTGTGCTTTTCACCGTTCTTACCTAACTAATCTCAAATAAGAAAATATTGGTGGATGTCAGAAGGTGAAAGCTGAATAAATATGTTTTAAGAAAGTTGAGTGAATGAGGCCCATTGTCTATGGAAAGTGCTTTAGGGGTCTAGAAATGTCTGGCGTTGGTAAACCGGTTGCAGGCGGGCAGCCGGGCTCGGCTTTTCGAGCGGCTGCTCGGTTATGTAAGAGAGATCATCGCGCTAAACGGAGCGCTTCCTCTTTTAGACGCTGGGCCATTTGGAGAAGGCTGTGGTGCTGGAGCTGACGCTGAAGCACGTGAAGGCGCTCAACACCCTGCTGGAGCAGCAGCAGCAGCAGATCATCTCGCTGCAGAACGGCATGCAGATCGGTGAGTTAAAATACGATTGAGTGTCGTAAATGTCGTGCCAAACTGTATCACTCCTCGCCCGCCTCGGGTCACTTGTCCGTTACACAACAGGTTGCACAATTGCACTATAGATATATATATATGTGTGTGTGTGTGTAATTACTCCTCACAGTGACGTATTATTTTCTTTCAATCTTTATTAATCCAACATTATTTCTTGCTTAGTCATGAACCGAGTTTATGTTCCACTTCTATGGAATAAAAGAAAGAAATCTTGATTGAACGTTGCTAGGGCTGAGCAAGTAATCGACACCAACATCATTTTACTTATTTTGATTATTTTAGAAATTCTGTTAATACGCTGCCCAGTATTTTTCATGACCTTTATTCTTAAAACCTTACTATGACACTGAACTGTGAGGGCCAAAAACAAACCCTAGAAACAAAATAATCCTTCGAGAATTGTAATCAAGATAAATTCTTCAGTTAGTTGTGATATAGTTTTTCATATCGCCCAGCCCTATGTGGTACAGCGCCCTCTCACAAGACCAGTCGCAGAACTTTTGCACACAATCGACAAACTCATTCGGCGATGCTTGTTATGCAACCTGTTGGAAAGGGTGAGCTCTTATCTAACGAGTGTGTGTTTGTGTGTGTATATGTTGTGAACTGCAAGGGCAAAAAAAAAAAAGTCATTCGATCAAGTTAAAATGCTCAATATATCGTGATATTGACTTGAGGTGGTATCACCGAGCCCTTAAGGTGCAAGACCGATTGCAGAAATTCAGTGCATGATTGACAAATTCGTTCTGCAAAGCATGTTATGCAACCTGCTGGAAAGGGTCAATCCTTATCTAACGTGTGTGTGTGTGTGTGTTTAGGAGATCATGGCGTCGCCAGCTCGGAAACCAGCGAGGAAATGTTCCGCTCCGGCTTCCACCTTTGCGCCAAGGAGGTGCTGCAGTACCTGGCCAGCCAGGAGAACCCTCAGGAGCTCACCGCCTCCCACGTGGTCAACCACCTGCACAAGGTGGCATCCGACCTCCTCCAGCGGCCCGCCAGCCCTTGCTTGGACCCGCCCTCCCCCGTCTCGGCGCCCGTATCCATGCGCCGGGGCTTGGATTCGCGGGAGAAGACCGCACCTGCCTCAGGATCGTCGGGATCGGGACCTGCGCCGCCCCGAACGCCCGAGGGCCACGCCAAAAACTGCGTCCCCGTCATCCAGAGGACGTACCCTCACAGCAGCGAACAGAGCGGCAGCGACACGGACACCGACAGCGGCTACGGGGGTGAGGTGGACAAGCGCGAGTCCGTCAAAGCCCAGCGCGGCATCGCCGGCGGCAACGGAGGTTACTACGGCGGCGCCAAAGACGGCGTGGCGACGAGGCCGGGCAGCATCAAGGAGGAGCGAGACGAGCCGCCGTTGGCAAAGAGGCCAAGGTCCGACTCGTCCGAGGACGAATCGCTGTCGGGGCACGAGGGCTCGGTGGGTAACGGTCACGGGGCGTACGTCAGCTTTTCGCCCCACCAACCGCCCCTCTGCATGCCCTTTTACCTCATTCCCCCCTCCGCCGCTTACCTCCCCATGCTGGAGAAGTGCTGGTACCCGGGCATGCCCATGCTGTACCCGGGGTTAGGAGGAGGAGGAGGGGCGCCGGCGGCCGTTTTGCCCCACGACAAACTGGCGGTGTCACCCCGGGCAACGTCGCCCGCCGCCGCTTCGATCGTGCCCCCCACGCCCATGGACTCGCCCGCCCTCCTGCAGGCCCTCAAGCAAGTCCCGCCCTTAAACCTAGAAACCAAAGACTGAGGAGGAGGAGGAGGACGACCCCTAGCAACACACCTTCCCCTTAGCAACACCGCCTCCTCCTCCGTCGCCGGCGACGACAAAAACGGCCACGCCCCGGTAAAAACGTCCGCCTCTCTCTTTCTGAATGTTTCTGAAGAGAAGCCGCGATCCGGAAGAGAGGAAACCCGGCGACTGAGCGGGAAGGAAAAGGGGGAATAAAGCCCGGCGTTCCGAAGTCACTGTGAAGAAAATATAAAGGAGGTATAAAGCGGACGCCCCCCACTTCCCCGCTTCCCTGAATGTCCAAATTCTTTTTAGCGCATCATAACTCAAGAATGTGACACTCGGGACAGACCCCCACCTCACTCCCCCCCCCCACTTCATAAAGAAAAGACAAAACAACAACAAAAAAATCAACGATCAAGCCTCCGGACGTTTTTGCACAAACCTTTAAGTTTGAATGTACAAAAAGCAAACGATGTAAAGAACGTAACCTAGAGAAAACCCCTATAGATGCTGCTTCTGTTTTCTTTGGTTTTATTTTTTAATTTTTCGTTCTTTTCTTGCGGACTGCGGAAAGCTCCTTCATGTTAAAACAGAAAACGAAACAAAAAAAGCGATTTTAGCTTAGAATGCAGCCAAAAGTCAAATCAGTCTGCAGCAGATGACGAGTCACAACAAAACAAAAACGGATGAGACCTCCGCCCCATCTCTCACTCTCTCTCCGTCACCCGACTCACCAGGAAACCCCTCCCCAACCCTCCCCTAAAAGCGAGAACGGGTGTAAATACAGGAGAAGCGTCATCACCACTTCTTTACTTTTTAATATATTTATAATTTTTGGAGTGAGTGAGTGAGAGAGCGAGTCGTCATCGTCCCCTTGCTGCGTTTAGGTGGGGTGCTCGTCGTGCGTCTGAAGGGGGTTTCATTTTAAATTTTCGCCCCCACACACACTCACACACGTGACGCAGGCGGCAGGCCCGGTCCAGACCGAGACGGATCCGCGTTCTCGCTTGTTGCCTTCACTCGTCTAAAGCAGTGGAAAGCCGTGACGGAGACGGAGATCTTCTGTATGATATTTTTTTTTTCTTGTCGTTGTTATTGTTGTTGTCGTTGTGTTTCATCCCAGATTGTGTGCGCAGGAAGCGAGGATGATGATAATGATGATGACGAGGAGGAGGAGGAGAAATGAATGTACAATGTTATAAACAATATTAACTAGTTTTGTATAGAGAAGAGGTACTTGGGATTTTTCTTTCTTACGGGGACCTAACCGACGGTTGTTTGATGTATATATTTTGTCAAGATTATTGTTGACATTTTAAGAGAAAAGTATTAATAAAGAGCTTTTTCTGTTTTTTCCTGTGGAAAGGCTTCGTGTGTCGGCCTCGTCTCTCTCGCTCTCTCTCTCTCTCTCTCTCTCCTGACCCCCCCGGTGCGGTAAACACGCCGCCCAGCTCAGCCTTATGTAAGCGCTTACATAAGCGGCCCTGTACCGCCGTGTGTGTGTGTGTGCGTGTGTGTGTGTGCGTGCACGGGTCATGTGAATGTGGGATATGATATCAATCACCTCTCATATAACCGGCTCCTGCTCGCCTCTCGATGGCTGTTTGTGCAGTTTGTCAGGTTTTATTACTGCACAACTTCCAGCAGTTCCACATCGCCAGCGTCACACAGAAAGAGAAACTAGACGCTGCATAATAATCTGCTCCACGATATTAATCATAACACAGGTTCCCCTGTAGACTTTAATCTGTCAAAAATACACACCTACAGCTAGTTTCATGAACATGGATAATATTAAAAAATTACTGCTATAAAATAATAAAGCATTAAATTCCAGTCTTCAGTAAATGTATCTTTACCTAAACACTGATGGGGCAAGTAATAATAATAATAATAATAATAATAATATAATAATAATAACGCTAGTTGTAATCTAAAAGATTATATTTTACATAAATGGGCTACAAATAACCTAGTTTAAATCTGCTGTGAACAAGTTTATGTTCCTCCAATAACCGACCATTTTAAAACAAAAATAATATAACAACCATTAGGAAATATACATCTGAAATGTTTTATTATTATCTAATAAATAACATTATCAATAATTTAAAATTGAAATTCTGAACAAGCAAATATTCCACAGTAAATTATGTCTGAATATTTAAAAGAGCAGCTACTACTACTACTACTACTACTACTACTACTAATAATAATAATAATTCATAAATAAACAGCAATAACAATTGAAACAACACTAATGTTATTATTGGCAATAAACATAATTTATCTGTTAAATATACCTTTTATCCATAATATTTTCTATGATTCATTGCACTACATTCAATTCACTGTTATGAGCAATACAGCCATTTAATATTTTTTAAATAATAATAATAATAATAATAATAATAATAATAATAATAATGTTGCCACTGCTCTTATGCTCATATATTATTATTAACACTGTATCTACATGTTACACATATTTTTATTATATTTTCTAATATATATTATACATGATAAAAATGACCAGTAAATATATTTATTTTTCTATGTATTTTATATATACATTTTATGCAAAATATCTGATGCACCACACTGCATTAAATTGATATTTAAGTATTGTTATAAATAATAACCCACGACACACAATAACAGCCGCAATGTGTTATGCAGAATGTCATCCCTAATCTTGTTAGTAAATCTTCAGATGATGTGGAGTTGGGACGCTGCTGAATTGGGCTGCAGCGCTGCTTCCTCACGCTTCTGAGCGCGCTTTTTATTTTCTGTGTCAGACTCTAATTTGGGGATTTTTGCTGCACTACTTGTGAGTGTGTTGGACTTCTGAACACGTGAGTAGATGTTTCATCAGTCTCGTCGGCCTTCACTGCTGCAGGGAACTGGGTTTAAGGCCTGGGCTGTGTGTGTGTGTGTGTGTGTGTGTGTGTGTGTGTGTGTGTGTGTGTGTGTGTGTGTGTGTGTGTGTGTGTGTGTGTGTGTGTGTAAGGCGCTGGCCTGCTGCTTTGTCACATGTGCGTCCACGCAATATACGCTCTACAAAAGGAGCCACTGAATAGAACATTTCCCACCTTTTTTTTCTTTCTTTCATTCTTTTCTTCTTTCATTCTTTTCTTTTTTTATCAGCTGGAGCGCGTGGAAGGCTGCCAATAAATGGCAGTGATTTCACAGTCACATGCTGAACATGTGCTGGCTACACATGCAGCACATGAGGATCGGCTTTCAGGAGCCTTCACCAGGCAACAACACATGGCTCGATGCTGCGTTCACTACTGACCACTACACTTTATTATAACTCACAATCAGAAAGCAAACTTTTATTATCCTGAGGGAAATGCTTTAGCTACTATTGCAGAAAAAAAGTAAAAGACAATAAAAGACAAATGAAAATACGGTAAATTAAACACTTGTTAAAGAACTTAAATAACTAAAATGTGTAATGTGTCTGAAATAAAATATAGTTTTGTGAAATGTATATTTATAACATACTAAATAAACACCATTGACCTTTAAATGAGAAATGAAAGATCATAATATGAGATAAAAAATTGTCATCTCAATAAATATCAAATAATTAAAAATATCTAAAAGTAAATAATTGTAAATATTTAACTTGCATGATTGTAATTTGCTGGATCGCATTTTTACGTGTTTGCGCTTATGTGTATGGTGTAATTTGAGCGCCACCTTATGGACAGAAAGTAGCATTGCAGTTTAATTACAAGTTCTCCCGAGTTGAACCGCTTGTATTAAGGCTAAATCCCATCTCCTTGGCCCCTACCCCCTGTTTTGCGTGTCCACTCTGTCATTTACACAGGGTAGGGAATAGGGCGTAGAGGTCCATATAGAGGACGCGCTAACTACTTTTTTTTAACAGGTTCACTCTAACGGAGTGGTAGGAGATGTTTCCCAGAATGACCTGCGAGAAACAATCAGCACCATGGCTGCCGGACCGAACGTGACATATAAATGTGCCTAATTTCTGTGTTAAAATGAAAACAACCGGTGTATTGTCCTGG
>JAVGVS010000841.1:45000-80926 GCA_032718565.1 Distichodus sexfasciatus
AAGCTCTGGATGAGAAACAGCTCATTGAAAAAATGTGAGTAAATTTTCTGACACCTTCTCATGAGAGGATGTCTAAAGGCAGATTCGTTTTTGGATGGGGTTTCAGTTTGCGTGAGGATGAAGGATTTACATCTTTATCCATAAGACGACAGAGACGATAAAAGACAAGAGCAGTAGAGAGTGAAAGAAACCAGGAGAACTAATGAGGGAATGTTAAACAGCAGTCATACCCAGGAACTCGTGTGAAACTTTATCAAACTAATGAAATAGTCGTGACTTGGTGGCTCTCAGCCAGAACATCCCTTACTGCGAGGGAGATTTAGTTCAGCTTCCATTTACCGCCATCATTAAGCCTGAACTGCTGCTGCTGCCGCCGCCGGACCACGCAGTGCAGCTAATTAATGAAAAGTTTGTCTTGTCTTGATTTATTTGCCGTGTCTGTTCAGGAACTTGGCAGCCGTTCAGGACCGGGAAATCTGCTGCTACTCGGTCTCCTGCAAAGAAAAGGACAACATAGGTGAGTAAAACACAAGCTGTAGATACATTTGATTGCAATTAGGTAATGTTCTAATAATGTATATTTACTTGATATGAACGCAGCACGATATTTTAGGGTTCAGAGTTCATTTCAAAAAGAATTGATTTAAGGTAACTCCAAATTTTCCAGGACATTTGTAGCTGTAGATGAATCAGCCGTGTCCAAACTATTTCTCAAGGAGGGCAAGATTTGATCATGTAAAAGTGCTCGAAGGACAACAGTCCCTGATGACAGACGAGGAAATCAGACGACCCCATTGTAACTTGAAAATATCGTAAGCTGAGATATACATGTGCGTTTGGAAGACATGCTTTTTCACTAAAATTTGATTTTGAAACACCAAAAAGACGAGAGTGAGGTGTCTCACAAGGCACGAGATGCGTACACCCCAGCAGTGTCCCAAAGTATCGTACCACATACACTGCTACAGTTGCCGGCCGCATTGAACATTAAATATTATTTTCACAAATTTGTAGTATCGCTGCTGCCATTGGAAGATCGAAAAATCATAAGTAGACCCAGCGTCATTTGGGGACCATCTGAACTTTAAACTATAAAGTTAATTATATAGCACAATGTTTATCTGCATCTTTTATTGAATGTTTTACTACATTATATAGCATAGCTACATTAGGGCCCTATGATTTGCGCGATGCGGAAAACGCGGACGGAATCACAGAATTCAACAAATAAAATGGAATCCGTTGTAAATCGTGGAACGTCGTATAATTGGCTGATATCGGTGTGTGGTCGAAGCAAAGCAATGGTTTCTAATCAGTTTTGGCCGCTGCAGCCCCCTGTACGTGTTACCTGTTGAGACGGGACTCAGCTTTCCACACACACAAACGCACAGACACAGAGGGGGAAACGTCAACGGTCAGCTATGGTGAAGAGGCTGAAACACTGAAGTCCTCAAAAAAATGACGGAATTGGAGTGTCAGTGCTAAGTTTAGAGCAGAACAATACCCACATGATTTTTATGAATCGGGAGAACAACTCTTTTGTACGTTTTGCCAGCACACGATAGACTGCACCCGCAAGAACACGTGACGACCACTTACGGTCAAACACTCACATCAGAAACGTTTGGTTTTGCACCAAAAAAATGAGTGTTTTTGTTGTTTACAGGTAAATGTTTTACCAAAGCAGGAAATGTTCTGCTGAATCCCAGCACTTTGTTGAAGTTGAATAACAGTCATTTAATGTGATTTTTTTCTATTGCATTGTGATTTTTCCATCCGCTGCATAATTAGACTGAATAAATGTGATTATAACATAAAACATGGAAGTCAGAAGAATAAAAATGGAAAAAATTGAATTTAGGAAAAAACTAAACGGATTTCATAGGGCCCTGCTACATTGTAGTTGCATTATTTCCCTTAAATGAGGCAACAGCCTTGTCACAAAATCTTTGCTTTTTACTTGCTGTACATTTTGACTACACTTTCTCTTTGCCGCTCTCAGACATCACGCTGCAGTGGCTAATTCAGCACTCCAAGTCCAGGGGAAGTTGAGAGGAGGTGCAGCATCAAAGCCCAGGTTTTTACCCAGCAGCCCTTGCTCCAGCTTAACCCATCAAGTTCAGCTACTTCTGCTACTCTGACTCACCTCCAGTTAAAACGTCCCAAAAATTCACCCAGCGTCTCACTGCTCACTTGTTCACTTTCTCTCACTCGTTCATTCATGGAGCTGTTAATCCTCACTCACTTTCTCTGCCCGGTGAAATGTTCAGTGCAGTCAGTGAAGAACAGGAGCCGATTGTTATCTGGATTTACAGTGGAAATGAAAGCTGGAAATGACCGCTTATTGGCGCCCATATTAAGCGTTGTTCTGGGTATCGGTATTGGGCGAGTTGAGAACATTACAAAGGCATATGAATTCAGTTTCGTGTTGGAGTATTTGCCATTCTCGCTTCTCCAATTGTCATTTTGACGGCAGATATAAATCGGCTCAAAATATTGGATAATGTTCTTCTTGATATGTACTTAATTGGTACCGGCCCCGAAAAATCATATCGCTCGACCCCTAACTCTTACTGCCGCACAGTCACGTACATTTATATACAGCAAGTGCCCTGGCAACCCCACACCGTTATACAGCTTTACAGCCTCGTTGTGTGTTGACCACGTCCAAACCTCATCTCCAACATGAGCTAATTCGTGCCTTATTATGAGACTGTGGTGAGCGTCACATGTCGTTATCCGCTCTTAACTCCACACACTGTGTCTGACCGCTGCTCCTCCTACAGTTTTAGTGCTAGAAACGTCATTTCAACTCTGCAGCGTGTGGTGTGTTGCGTTGTGGTTTGCGTGTTTACATGTTTCTGATGCGTTCACTCTTTCGTGAGTTTTGTCCCTTTTTCCCCCCATAGACTAACGTGGAGCGCAGATTTTAACGCTTTGTTGTGCGGCCGCCGTTCTTCACAAAGCCACCAAATTTTACGATACGCGGGCTCATGGGCCTCTTCACCTAGCAACCACCTACTAACACCAGAGCAACCACTATAATAACAACCTGGCAACCACCTATCAACAGCCTAGCAACATCTATAATAACCTATCAACGGCCTAGTGACCGCCTAGCAACAGCCTAGTGACCGCCTAGCAACATCTACAATAACCTATCAACAGCCTAGTGACCGCCTAGCAACAGCCTAGCAACGTCTATAATAACCTATCAACAGCCTAGTGACCGCCTAGCAACAGCCTAGCAACATCTATAATAACCTATCAACAGCCTAGTGACCGCCTAGCAACAGCCTAGCAACGTCTATAATAACCTTTCAACAGCCTAGCGACCGCCTAGCAACATCTATAACAACCTAGCAACACCCTAGTGACCACCTAGCAACACCCTAGCAACATCTATAACAACCTAGCAACACCCTAGCGACCGCCTAGCAACACCCTAGCGACCCCCTAGAAACACTCTAGTAACAACCTGGCGATCGCCTATCAATACCCTAGCAACAGCCTATCAACACCCTAGTAACAACCTGGCGACTGCCTGTCAACAACCTAGTGACCGCCTATCAACACCCTAGTGACCGCCTATCACCCTATCCTAACACCCTAGGATCCATTATAATAAACTATCGACCCCCTAGAAACACTCTAGTAACAACCTGGCGACCGCCTGTCAACACCCTAGTGACCGCCTATCAACACCCTAGGATCCATTATAATAAACTAGCTACCACCTGGAAGCACCTTAGGAACCATCATCATAATAACCTTGCATTAACTTAGCAACAGCATAACAACCACCTTGCAAGTCTTGCTGCAAATGAGTGATCACATTAGCATTTTCTTGTGGAAATGCCTCTAGTTTATAATTCATACTCCAGTATAATCATGTAAAATACAGACGTCTCAAAATGGCCTGGTCTACATGTTGGGCTTAAGAGTACCCCCGAGATTCTCATGAGCAGGGTAACGTCCCCAAACACTGATCCCCGGGCACTGCACGTCAGCTGCCCACTTTCACCTCCTTCACGGACGGGTCAAGTGATTATTATTGTGCTCATCACATCTGCATTAAAGCTTTACTTCTGTAAGAACACAGTCTGTGTTCAGCTGCTCTCCTGGACTGCACCTTTAGTGGAACTCATTACGGTGCGTGTGTTTCAGTCAGTAACATGAACATTGATACAGAATGTGAACCAGGATTTTTACAACAGGCAGAGAGAAGGCATGTGACGATTTGCTTTTTTTAGGCAGAAGGTAGATTATCCTCCGCTGTTTTACTCCAGTCTGAAATTAGTTTATTTGAACCTTTTCAATTTTGAGGGTTACAAAATCAATACGGATTAAAAAATACAGTTTGAAACTGTTTTAAAATCACCTCATTTTAGCCTTGACACCTGTCTGTTACTAGTATTGGTTAATACCCTGAAATACAAGTTCTTTGATGATATTAGAACTTTTCTGTATTGTTACCATGAATGACACAGCCGTCACACGCATCTGATCATTGCATTTAGTCAAACTGTCTAGATGGCTTTGTACTGCAACACTGTGCTTATGTCTGTGGATGATTTACTGGATGATGTAGAGCAAACTATAGCTGCTAATTATTCATATTAACTATCTGCTAATTATAGATTCTATAAGCTTTACTGGTATTGATGATTGTAATATTTATGGGCCTGTGTGCTACTGTAGTCTGCAAGACGTTTTTTTTTAGCCTCACAGCTGCTGATTTGGTGTCAAAAAATACTTACAGGATTTATTACAAATGTGACACAGTAAAACTGTTCAAATGATCTATTAGTTAAAAAGCTCCCATAAGTTTATATTCATTGTTATCGAAAATGCACAATTTAAGAAGAATTTTGTTCAGTAAATACAGTAGTGTTTCTGTCAAAATATTATTACACATTCTTAAATACATACACATCTCTTAAAAGTTTTTGTTTTTGCTGGTAATGGCTTAAATTTTCATTTACTTTTTATTGTTTTTTTAGCTAAGTATTTTTTGCCTAAATTTAATCTTTCAGCTGCTTGTTAAACCACCAACTGATTGTGTCTGAAAATTACATCCTCATATATAATTGTTCATTGTGAAACTGTTACACATGTTTTGATGGATGTTGTGATGCACAGAATTTGTACCACTTGAGCTCTAAACTGATGGTACAAAATCTGTATGGGTTAATTTCAATTTAAACATGATTTTAGGATCTTGGAGGTGTTTTTGGGGGATTTCTAATTTTAAAAAGGTAATCTTTTTGCCTCTTTTACATTTATTCATTCTTTCTAAAGGAATTGATCAACTTTCTTTTAATCAGATATATTTTACATTTTATTTCGTCATAATACAGTGTGTTCCAGTATATAGTCACATAATTTGTAACCAAAATTTAACTTTACAACTACTTCCTTAAAGATTTAATTGAAGGGTAACAAATATCTAAATTAAGTATTAATTATTATTATTAATTTCAGAAATTTTGTTTACAGCCTTTTTCTTCCACAATACAGATTATGTGCTGAGCTTGTACTTGTGCAGTTCTGTTATATTCCAGTAAAAGCTCTTGTCTGTGTCCTGCATTAATTTTATATTTTGTTACTGCTCAATAAAAAGTTTTTTTTTTTTTTTCAACATGGTCATTTCCTCTATTTTTATTGTGTAATTTTGTGCTGTTTAATGAGTGTGGTGAGTGTGTGTTAGTAACAGGATTTGAGTGTGTGTAGCTCCGCGTTAAACGTGACTAAACACAAATACAGAATACATAAACTAGCTGAGAGCAGCCCTGGGGAGAGTTTGACTACATTTAGTGATGCTTAGAATTTAACTTTTTTCAGTTGCTTATCAGGAGAAATGAAGTGGATCCACGTAGTGGCCTTTCCTGCAGTGCGTTAAGTGAGCACAAGGTGGCAGTAGTGAACCGTGTTAATAATAATACTAATACTAATAACAATACTACTACTACTACTACTACTACTAATAATAATACTAAGGCACATTGAATGCGTCTAAATACTTCATGCTTTGCAGTGTGCACATAAATAGTAAAAATAAAACAATCTAAATAGAATTAATAATAATTATACAATAAGGTAAAAAGTCAGTTAAAAACTAACTAAAAGCCAGGGTTTAAAAGTATGTTTTCAGGAAGCGCAAGTTATTCCAAATTTTTGATTCATAAAAACTGATTTTAAATGCATTTAGCTTTAGTAAAACTGGGAAATATTCAGGCAGCTAACGTCCTAAATGAAGGTAGTTGATCATTAAAAGTTTTTTTAAACAAGAGAAAGTTGAAAGTTAACACAAAATGATGTCTTCCACTAAATTGTCAACGTTTATGGTGGAAAATATCATTTTGTGATAACTTTTTCCTCATGGCCAACATGCTTTGCAGAATTTTCTTCATTTTCTCTCTCCCTCAGCTTCTAACTCCAGCTCAACACGCGAGTTTGCTTCCTTTAGTCTCACACTCTGCAGAAGGGCCTCTTTCTTTTTTGGGCAATTGAACAGAAGATGTGGTGTTTGTGTTGGTGGCTCGTAATGAATTATCCTCCAGACGTTGGCGCGTTTTCAGAACCGCAATTAATCCTCCGATTGTGACACTCGTTCGTTCCGACCTCCTGAGGCTGTTAGTTTTGAGCTCAATGAGGCATCGATGGCGGAAAACACAGTCATCACGCCTAATTTCACACACACAATCAATCGAACCAAACAAATCCCAACCACAAACAGCGGCTTTTCCTGCGCAAATTTCCGTCCTTTTCGATCCGACAATGGTTTCTCATCCAGCTTCATTTTTCCACACTGCAAACACCACAAATCTTTGTTTCTTGCTCAGCGCGGTAAGGTTTAACACTATTGAATTTTCGATGTTTTATCTTACTTATGTTTCTCTGCAGAAATAAATAAAACATTTGTTAAACAATGTGAGCAGCTACAAGTAAAGCAGTGGGTAAGACGTAACATATTGAACAACTACAAAAAATAATATAAGATAAAACCACTAAGCCACTAAAAGCTGGTAGTTTTTGTTCGACCACAGAATTTTGACCGGTTTGGATATTTCAAACAGAAAATTACGTTACATTAAACTCAAACGGATTTGATGTTCTCACCATAAGCTTTTTAAACATTAACTTTTGAGTATTAACTTTAAAATGAAAACTTAATATTGTGTTTTAAACTAATTTTTAATTGATAATCAATCGCCTGCACAAATCCGAACAAACAGCTGCATTTCCTTCTAAAAATTTCCGTCTGTAGTTTTGATTTGTGAATCGATTGTCATCCAGCTACATTTTTCAATATTTTAGATTCTCTCTCTCTCTCTTTTTTTTTTTGCTCTGCGAGGCACGTCATTCTTATAAAATAAAAGCACTACAACTGGTAGTTTTGGTTCGACTTTAAACCATAGGCTTTGAATTTGACAGGTTCTGAAATTTCAAACAGAATTACTTTACATCAAAATCACAACTTTTCACCATAAGCTTTTTCAACATTCAAACACGTCGACATTAACTTTTAAATTAAAACGTAATATTGTGTTTTAAACTAATTTTACACTGATAATCAATAGGCTGCACAAATCCGAACGACAAACAACTGCATTTGCTTCAGAAAGTTCCGTAAACTTAATTTTTCAATATTTGTGACACCCCAAATCTTTGTGTTTTTCAGTGATTTTCAGCGGGACATGTCATTTTTATAAAATAAAACCACTTAAAGCTGATAGTTTTGGTTCGACTTTAAATCACATAATGTGATCGGTTTTGATATTTCTTTTAACGGCATTGCTATTAGTTTAACATGAACTTGAAAAAAAACCCTTCACACATGCCAATATTCATATTTTTACTATTAAATAATAGTAATGATATTAAACTAATTTCATACTGATAATCAATCTGGCTACACAAATCCAAACCACAAACCGCGGGATTTCATGCGAACATTTTTGTGGTTTTCTATTCGAGAATAGTTTCTAATCCAGCTTCATTTTCCAATATTTTACACACTACAAATCTTTGTTGTTGTTGGGTTATTTATTTTTATTTATTTATTTTTGCTTAACGGGTCACGTCAGTGATTTTTTGATGTTAGATTCTTTACAGAAAAATATAATTGTGAAACATAAAAGTGAGTACAAGACGTGAAATAATGATCAAACACAAAAATTAAATAATTCTTATGATATAAAACCACTGAAAGAAATAGTGGGTTGGGAGTTTTCGTTCAACATACTTTGACCAGTTTTTTTTTCTTTGACCAGTTTTGATATTTCGTTTAACAGTTACTTTGTCAGATTCAAACAGATTTGATTTTATCTCACTATGAGCTTTTCTGAACCTTCAAACACGCCAATATTAACGTTTTAACTACTTCATATTGTGTATTAAACTAATTTCGCACTGATGATCAATCGGGCTGCACCACAAACAGCGGTCATCTCTCCCAGCGTTTCCATGGTGTTAAATGCACGAATCGTTTCTTATTCAGCTTCATTTTTCAGCATTAATTAGTCAACCAAAATCTTTGTTTCTTGCTCAGCGGTGCACATCAGGATAAAATTCTGGAGATGTTTGGCTTCCAGGAATTCGATCCAGACGCACAAACATTTTTCAAAAGCAAAGAGAGAGAAGAAAGCGACGGAAACATTCTTCAGATTTCAGCTTTAAACATCCGACTTTAGAGGCCAAACTAACTCTGTTCTGTGTTTATTACAGTTTGGAGCAGGATTCGTGCTGATGCGCATCCCAAACTTATAAATACACTCTTTGAAAAATGGTGAATAATGGAGATTTACAGATAAAGTTACATGATAACTAACTAGCAGCTAGAGTTGTAACGATACAATTAATCGTGTGCATTGGTTCAGAAATCAATTTGCCAATAGCATTGATTAAAAATGAAAATATTGATCAAACATGGCACATATTATAACATGACTAAATCAAACAGGAGATCTGTTTTATTTCAAAAGAATTCTGGGCCTCATTCACCAATTTTCCAATTTTTCCAGAAGTTCGTTCTTCCTTAATAAAGTTAAGACATTTCAATAGTATACTATGATACACCTGAAGAACTGAAGAACACACACTAAGCTAATGTTTTGCACAAACACGCAAGCAATAATATTTGCGCAAGACTGTTCTTCAGTAATTGTAGGTGCTGATCTTAAATAAGAAAAAACTGGTGAACGTCAGAATTTTTTTTAAGAACACATTTCTTCTTCTAAATGACTGCTGAACGAGGCCTGTTGCAAAATTTACACATATTATTGAATAACTCACGTAACTAAATTTGCACATTTTACACCTAATTGTGTCTCTTTCTACTTCCAGATTAAGGTGTATATTTAATATTCTATTTATATCAAAGTCAAAGTAAGCTTTGTCATCTGTACTATACTGTACAAGTACACAGAGAGACGAGGTGACGTGGCTCAGTTTTAACAGTGCTAAGAACAAAGAACAAATAAGGCACATAGAATAAGCAATATATAAATATAACATAAAATATTAACTTTAAACTGGAAGAGGAAATTGAGACAATTTGGTTACATGCAGTTTTCAGCCTACAATTACGGTCTTAGAGTTGTCTTTTACACTGAGTGTGTATAAGTTATGTAACAGTTTCAGTATGAAAAATTATATAAAGACAGTCTTCAAAACAGTATCTTTTATAAAGTCAGAGCTAACGTTCAAGTCGGATCTAGTATGGACAGATATTATAACAGAGAACGACAGTCAATATTTTGTGCAGATATCAGTGAGAAACAACCATCAGTGATATGTACAAGGCTTATGGCTTATTCTATGCGCTTTATTAGTTATTTGTAGTGTTAAACTGGAGCCAGGTCGTCTCGTCTGTCTGTGTGTGGACATGTACAGTATATAGCAGAGATGACAATAAAGTTGACATTGACTTTAGTTATTTTCATCTTCTAGTTTAGACATGAAATTTTATAGTTTATTAATATATTTATATTATATGTGCCCTCAATGAACTCTGTAGAAACTGAATCCACATCGTCTCGTCTCTACTTATATCTGAGATGAACAAGTTTACTTTTACTTTAGTTTAAATGTCTGGTATTTTTGTTCTCAGGAATAAAAATGTAAAACGATATTTTAATTGCTTTTTGTGATTTGATATGAATGGAAGTGATATCTATATATATATCTATATATATGTGTGTGTGTGTGTGTATATGTATGTACGTATGTATATATATATATATATATACACACACACACACACACATAGACTAAAAAAGGCTTTAAACTACAGATAGGAAAAAGAATGTGCAATAGTTACATGTGGAATTCAACAACAGTTTTGGTCCGGGACTTTCTTTTTTCATTGCATATGCATATGATCTATGGCAGTTGAATATGAAAATTCTAAACAGACAGTGTACAAAAGTGTCCAAAAACAAGTGCAAATATTGTGACAGCCAAGTGGGGAGAGAGAAAAAACAATCAGTATTATGTACAAATGATGGTATGTGAAAATAATGTTTCACAGAAACATATAACATATAATACTTCAGCTTCCAATAAATGCCATCTTTGATTATCATTGAAGATAGTTATTAATGGCACAGCATTGCTAAGGGTTTGCCAGTTTAAGAAATGTTGATGATGTTTTGCTTTAACATCACTTCAAAAATCAGTTAATCATAGCAGTTTGCTGGTATTCATAGACAAGCGTCACTTCTCAGTCATTTAGAACAGAAAATGCTAAATTTCAGGATCTGCAGTGACGTTCCAAATATGAGACCTAGTAAAAGTCATGATCAAATATAAAGTAACTATTTAGGATGTGTTGCCAAAGACACACCAAATGACAATCTTTGCCAAAGTAATTAGTTTTGAAAGCTCTGTAAGTCTCTAACCTTTGGTTTAAAAATACAGCACTTTGCCCAAATGCATTACATTTGTATGTTCTCTTGATTTTTTGATCTGTGAAGACTATTGAACTAGTTATTTTTTTACAAATAAGACTACATGCTTAACAGAGCTCTAGACCGTTAGACTCTTCAAACATTAAGCAAAAAGTTGATGTATTACGTTTTGTCACATACATTAGGCGTTGAAATTTGGAAACAAAATGTGTGTTGTTGAATAATGATTAATTTCAGAAAAGCTCATTTAATGTGTTGTGAATTACTGTGTTGTTCATTATTAACACTGCTCTACAGATAGTAATCAGTACTGATTAGACATTTAAAAATGTTTTAAACGCTACAGTAAATGTGCACGAATTACAGCATGATTACGCCCCTTTTTTCTGTGGAAGTCACACCTAGATTTTGTATTGATTGAGTTTTCCACCGCACTTTCTGTTAAAGATTAGCCAAGGGTATTTACTATTTATATCTATTCCTGCAGTGGAGGTACAGGAAAATTACCGTTTTTGACAAACGAATGGCGTTATGTAAGACTTTTAACTTGTTGTTAAGTGCTGACTAACCAGAATGCCTGGGACAAGTGGAATGGCTGAAGGATCAGTATGACAGGGTTTACACTGAATAAAAACTACAGCACTATGTTTTGTTTTTTTATATTTCAGTTCTAAGAATTGTGTGCCACTAACACAGATTCTTAGAAATTCACCAGTGTTTTTTAAAATATATATTTTATATAAAAACAATTTATAAACAATGAAGAGCTGGTTCGTGCAAAAATGCAGCTGACTGGGTTTTCTACAAATTTACAGAGAAATAATATCCCATTTAAATCTCTTAACTTTCTTATGAGTAAATCAATTCAAAACATTAAGAAAATATTGCTGAATGAGGGACACTGTTTTTGCATTCCTTAGGCTTGTTCACTAAACTTAAAATCTTACTGGACAATGGACAATAAAGATCTTTAATTAATTAGCAAGAAATATAATTTATTTATATTATTTAATAAATAATTATTACTACTTGAAACAATATTTAATAATTATTAATTATTATTAATAAACAGTTGAGAAAAAATGCTTTAATTGTTGAATAACTATAATAAAATTATTTAATAATTTTTTCTTAATTAATAAACTATTAGTTAAATTCAGAATTATTTACATTATTTAACATTCAATTTCTAAAAATTAAATTACTTTGTTGCTTGGTTTATAATACGCTCATTGATAAATTTTTGCTCTGTTCAATATTTAATTCCCTGCTGTTTTCCCACAGTGACCTCATCCCTCATTACGTTTTCATTCTTTCTTCTCTAATGTGTGTCAGTGTCTTGGTGCTGGAAGCGCCACATCCCGCTTTTAAATCACAGAGATTTTGTTCCAGAAAGTTTGAATTTATTTCTCTTCTCGCTGCAGTGTGTTCCTGACAAATCATCCCTTTTCCTTCTTCGCTCACCGCCCCTCAGTAAGAAAAATGACTTCATGTTGAATCCACAGACAGTGTAATGAGAGCGCGTATCACACTTCTTTATGCGTCGCTGTGATATTTCTCACTCGCTGTCAGAGCTGTGGATCGTTAAAGACTCGCTGCACTCTCTCTCCCGCTTCTTTTCTCTCTCTCTCTATCTGTGGAAAAGCATACGCTCTGACCAGTTCTCACCTGCACTATATGACTAAAGGGGCAGTTGGTGGCGTAACGGTAGGGTGTTCGCCCCCTAAGAATACAAAAATGGCCCTCGTTCACCAATATTTTCTTAATCTTTTAATTTATTTATTGATAAGTATAATAATGTCAATTTATGGAGCAACTTAAGCAGCTGGTAGTAACGGTTTGGGGAGTTGGGCCTGTGATCTGAGAGTGGCACCGGTTCCTTGATCAGAAGGTCGCAGGTTCGACTCCAGAGTCAGTAAAGGTACCACTGAGGTACTCATGAGCAAGGTACCGTCCCCCAAGCACTGCTCTGTAGGTGCTGCCAAAAAGATGGGTCAAGGATGAGTAAATGGTCACATTTAGTTGTGGTGCACTGTGTGCTGTGAAAGCAGTCAAAGTGCGTGATTATTTGTCATTGTGAACACAGCACGTCTACAGTGCACCACATTGCTCAGAGTACTCTCAGTGGCATGTTTACTGGTTCAGACTTAACCGTGCCACTCCCAGATCACGGGCCCATCTCCTGCAAAACCGTTACACTACCAGCCGTTGCTCATAAGTTGACATTATTATTATACTTATCAATAAAATAAAAAAAGATTAAGAAAATATTGGTGAACGAGGCCATTTTTGTATTCTAGGCTCTTGAGAAGTAAAAATAAATAAAAACCTTACTGGACACACAAAGTACTTTTTATTCATTTATTTTTTAAAATAAATAAAAGTAATTAAAAGGCATTATTATTATTATTATTATTATTATTATTATTATTATTATTATTAATAATAAAAGAAATAATAGGAATTTTTATTTACTTTTATTATTTATTTACTTTTAATTAATACTTTTGGTTTTTATAACTGCATTATAATGATCTATAAATCCCCCAGCTTCCAAATATTATGTACCTCTGTGACAGAAATTGTACCGTACAAAATTATTTTTGATATTTTCACATCAAATACATATGTAAATGCATAGATCTGGGCGTTCTGAAAATATGAAAATAAGTCACGCTTGTCCAGCATATGCTATTCTACTAATATATGACAATAAATCGAGGGACAGAAGAATGCTCCAAAAATGTCCAAGCTCTCAAAAGGTTAAACTGGAACTTCTTTTCAGTTCTGTTTCCTACATATTTGCAAGTGGAAGTCAAATGAATTTCGCAGGGAAACACATTATCGTGACTTCTTCACCGAACATTTCCCCTCGCCCTGGTACGATGAAGTTTTGTGGGAAACCTGCTGAGACATCCAAACACAAAGAGTCTTTTGGAGGCGGTGAAAGCGTAATCTCTAAAAGGCCCTTCACCGTCCGTCCTTATTTCCGGCTGCTCTGCGACGCGTGACTCGGCCCGACTCGGCTCTATCTGCTCAACACGTTATATTAAAAAGTCATAACTTCAGCTGTGGGGCCGCTGATCAAACAGAAAGAGGTAATACGTTTTTCTACCAGCGCGTTTGGAAAAAGTACCTTATATTTACATATAGATTGAGTATTTATCGCAGGAGTGGAGGTGGGAGTAGATTCGGTTGCCACTTCATTTTCACTCCCGGATTTATGTATTTTATTTTTAATGAATTGAAGATGTAGAGCGAGGAAATGTAATTATTTGAACACGGAATGTACATGATTTGAAAGTGTCGTGGAAAGGTGGGATTGTGGGAGTTTAGGGCTCTGGAAGAGGAGACATGTGGGACAAATGGACGACAAAGTTGAGTTTTGAATCTTTTCATATCTGTAAACGTTGTTTGATGCATTTACCGAATCGGGTGAAGATTTTTCTACTGCAGATGTATAAATCAGACTTTTCCATGACCACTTTGTAGACACTTTCACAAAAACATGCTTTTGGGTCTTTTCATGTCCTTATATACAGCTGTTCCAGTGAATTCCAATATCATGAATTTAATGTAAGAACACATTTATTATGTTGTGATGGCTAATGATTATTAAGGCATAATTTAACATCCTAAGATGACGCTTTAAACAGAACAGGATTCACGTTGTTGGGCAAGTTACTTCCTAAATGTAATCCATCATAGGTGACTAGTTTTCAAAGTAATTGGTTACATTACAATGTTACTGTCACTGAACTGTAATGCGTTACACGACTGATGCATTAATTTTGAGTTACCTTCATCAAAGTAAGTGTGGACGTATAACGCATGAATGTAGTTTACTGCAGTTCATTCTACATCCAGTGGAGGGCGACGTGGTGTATCCTAATGACCTTTACACATACAATATCTAGGAAATAAGCTCTTTTACTCAATTTTACTCTCAAGCTAAATTTCGGTTTAAAAGAGTGTTGTAACACGTGTTACTGAAATATGTAACTAGTATAATATCATGGTAAAGTCATTAGCAATGCCTTACATTACTATGTTACGGCAAAAAGTGATACATCGCTATAATTGAGTTACTTCTGTAAAGTGTTACATCCAACACTGATCATACCACCAGCCGCGGATAAACGCTCCAGCTAGAAACGGTAGAAATTCCACCCGCACTCGTCTTTTTCTTACTTTTAACATCCCTCGTTCTTTCCCCATTCACTTCAAAGCACTTTAATCAAGCACTTTAACTACTCTGCCAGTTTTCATGTCACAGCTACAAAACATGCGCAATCACACTGGCGTTTTCTTGCAGAAATGCAGCTCTAATTTTATAAGTGAAAGCGAGTGATTCTTTGTCATTGTGAACACACCACAGCACAGCAAACGAACGAAATGTGACCTCTGCATTTAACCCATCCGTGAAGGAGCAGTGGGCAGCTAACGAGCGCCCGGGGAGCAGTGCTTGGGGACGGTACCTTGCTCATGAGTACCTCAGTGGTAACTTTACCGGCCCTGGATTCGAACCTGCGACCTTCTGACCACAGGCCACCAACTGCCCCTTTTACATAGAGATGTGTTGAATTACTTAAATGTGATTCTAAACCAAATTAATTCCACTTGGACACTTACAGAACTGCAGTGTGCCAGAAATTAGCATTAACTCATTCATTCAGCAGTTAGTTAATGCTCAAACAATACACCCTTGCGCATGCTAACATTAGTAACATTATTATTAAATGAAGTTATACTCTTTTAAAATTGACGTTCACAAACCTCTGGTATTTTTACTTAAACTTTACATTCTTGTAACACTCATGACAATGCCCACCCCCACTCAAGCCCCAACACCTACCACAGTCTACACTCCACTAACGTTATTAAAATCCTCACACGTCCACCTCTCTACATCACCACATGCTCCAGTGGTTTCATTTTTAATTTGATGATGTTGAATCAGGAAATAATCAAACAGGGACGAGCGTAACCCTGAACTAACATGCGCTGACCCGTGCTGGAGAAGACTTTACGGTATATATTATCTATTCACGGTTTATTGGTCGCGTTCCACATTTCATATTTATAACGCATTGGCAGTCTCAACACACGACCTCAACAAGCGTCTTCAAGCAGCAACACGAGTTGGAGCCCTAATATGTTAACACTCCTTCATACCAGATATGTATATTATATAAATATGTAGTTTATATTGATATGCAGCATTGGGAAGCTTACTGTTAACATGTATTCCACTACAGAATACCGAATACACGCCCTAAAATTGTAACGTTTGTGACGTTTTCCGCATGGGCGTAAATCCCGGGGGATGTCCACCCCCATCCGAGGGCTGTCCCCCCAAAAAAATTCTTTAAAAAAAATTGCACTCTCTATTGTGAAAAATATCTGTATGTATACCTAAAATAATTGTGTAAGTAGAAAAGCAAAAAAAGCAAAAAATGCATTTAGAAACAGTTGAGTTCCCCCTCCCCCTCCTCACAGTGGTTTGGTCCACTGCCTGCTTTCCCAGTTCATCTCACCTGCTCTACACACACGAGTCAGGTGTGTGGCTGCGGCTCAATTCAAGTTGAACTCCACTAAGTAGGGTATTTTATTCACTTTAAATAAAGCGATTCTCTTTAATGTAGTTGATGCAGACTCATTCCTAAATTTGTTGCGGCAAAAATGCTGATTACCGATGTAATTTTCCACAAATCTGCTATATTAGCGATTAAAATATTACTTATCTAGTTAACGTTAGCTCGTTCACAATAGCTTGTTGCACAGTGCACTGCAACTAACACGCCAAAGCCGTTTCCCATGCATTGTTTTATTTGTGACGACTTGCCATAATGTTAACTTAACATTAACGACCACAATTAGCATATTGTTTAGCTGTGCATGTGTAACTGTGACAGAATACAGGTACTCATCATTTGTTATCGGAATGGATAACGGCGGTACGTTATCTGTCGATTCTGCTGATATGTGACTCTGCACGGCAAAACCAGTCGCTTGTTGCAAATTTTCAAAATTGAGTTTTTATGTTTTCATGAAAGGGCATAAATCAAGCTTCAAAACGATACCTATATGGAATGAATGGGACGACAGATAATGAATGGGATGACTGAGATATCAACATTCAAAGGAGTCGGGTTTCTCCTGTCACGCCAAGTGAGAAACGGAGAAATCTGCCTTTGAAGTTGACTATCGCCGTAGCACTCACAGACGCTTGGTGCGGTCGCGGCTACGTTTGCATTTACGGTAGCCTACGCTGCATTCACAGCCACACGGATAGCCTACCTGCGTTAGGTTAACTGAACTCGGGAGACGAAGATGGATTCCGGAGAAATATCTTCACGCTAGTCAACCAGTGGATTTACCGTAAATATTGAAGTAGAGCGGTCAAAACACAAACTTTTAATATTCTGCTGGAATTGAATTCCTCACCTCAAGAAAGTCACGTTTTTAGGATGGAAAGGGTAAGTTTTTCAGCCAAATTTATTCACAACAGTACAGTACAGACCTTCCACTGTTTCAAAACACTAAAAACAAAAAATCCAACATTTTACCCCACACAACATAAACGCTCGTTTTTCTCGGAAACCTCCGTTGCGACAAGCGACTGATTTCGCCGTGGAGGGTCACAAATATAAAGTACCAGGCAACGGTTTTAACACATCTTCAGATTTTTTTGTTTCCAGCTATGAGTGTAAATCACAAGTTTAATCATGATATTTTATTGGTTCCATTACAACATTACCGTCTCAGCAATTGTAATGTGTTACACGACTCCTGCATTACTTTTGAGTTACTTAACTGTTGAAGTAGGACTGGGCATTCTAAAATGCATAAATGTAGTTTACTGCAGTTCATTCTACATCCAGTGGAGGGCGATGTTTTGTAGCATAACGACCTTTAGACATGCAATTTCTAGGTAATATTTTTACTCAATTTTTCTCTTGTGGCAAAAGTCTCGGGCTAAATTCCGGGTTAAAAGTGCGTTGAAACATGCATAACTGAAATATAACTAGTATGTCATCACAAATTTATTAGCAATGCCTTACATTACTGCGTTACAGCTCAAAGTGACACCTCTTTAATTGCGTTACTTCTGCAAAGCGTTACTTCCTACACTGATCAAGCCACTATAATAAAGTCAGGCTAAAGTTAGAAAATGGGATGTATTAAAGAGGGAATTAAATTAAGATTAGGGAACTGGATTATTTAGAAAATACAACAAACTTTAACCAAACTAATGAACTCTGAATGTACTCTCCACCTAAAATTTAAGTGATCATTTTGTCATTGTGAACACAGCACGGCACACAGCGCACCACAACAAAATGTGACCTCTACATTTGACCCATCTGTGAAGGAGCAGTGGGCAGCGGCCGGGGAGCAGTGCTTGGAGACAGCACTTTGATCATGAGTACCTCAGTGGTACATTTACAGGTCCGGGATTCTAACCGGCGAACGTCTGGATCAGGGGGCGACCACCCTGACCGTTACACAAACCAACTGGCCCTGGGTTGGCTGTAGCGTTGGTATTTTTACATCATCATTATGGGAATCAATGGAAGTCACAAATGTGTTTATCTGGGCTGATTTTTGGCAGTACGATCAGGAGAGGTGTCTGCAGGCTGTGTCTGCAGTTGATCGTGACTTCATCAGTTGTTCATGTACGAGTCGAGCCAGAGAGAGAGAGGGAGAGAGAGCAACCTGATCACCATCCAAACCTATGTAGCCTAAATTTATTTCACACTTCTGCTTTTCTCTCCTTTCTTTCTTCCCTTCACGCTTTTAATTTCTTTCATTTCCACATTTGCTCTCATGTTTATGCTCCTCTAAACTTTTCTCCTCTCACATGTTAACTGCTCATCACAGCCCCCCCTCGCTCTCTCTAACTAACTTCTTCTGCTTCTTCTTCATGTTTGCCTTCCTTTTCTTCTTTTTCATGTTCTTGTTTTTATTCTTGTGTTTCGTTTTCATTTAATATTTCTTACTGCTTGTCTTTTTGTATTTCTTCTGCTTCCTCTTCCTTTTTCTTCACTTTCTTCCTTTCTTTTTCTTCTCCTCCTTCTCCTCCTCGATATTTTTCTGCTCCTGCTTCTTCTTTATCCACTTTTTCCTCTTCTTCTTCTTCTTCTTCTTCTTCTTCTTCTTCCTCCTTCCTGTTGTGGTTCTTTTTATTCTTCATCTTATTTTAACTCTTCTTTTTATCCCTCTGTCTATTCATCCATCTATTTATCACTATCTATCCCTCTCTACATTCATCCATTCCTTCCATCAATTTATCCTCCACCCATCCATCCATCCATCAGTCTATCTACTCCTACATCCATCCATGTATCCTCCCTTTCTAAACCCATTTATTCCCCCCATCTTTCTATCTAATGAAGTGCACATTACTCGAGTGCTGTATTCTACTATTTCATGTGATCTTCACAGATGTGATTCATCTCCAGTCATTTCATATGAAATATATTGGAATCAGCCGTCTCTCTGTAAAGTCAGCGCCAGTCTGAGGGCTTTTATGCCTCTCTCTCTCTCTCTCTCTCTCTCTCTCTCTCTCTCTCTCTCTCTTTCTTTCTGTCCATCTCTCTCTCTCTTTCTCTCTCTTTCTCTGTCTCTCTCCATCCTGGACTCTGCGATGGAAAATCTGGCTTTATTCTGTGTAATAACTGTTTACTAACCGAGCTGGTGTTTAGCTGAAGTGACGCGTGTTTGTGTGCACGCCGAGCTGGAAATGCGTCATGATTTGGATGGAGAAATAAATCTGCTGTCTCACTGGCCACCTGGTGCTTGTGTTGGCAGTGGTGTTAACATCCAGACCCTCGCCCACCTCGTCGCCCGGGCAAACGCTCTCCCACTCGACCGGACAGCGTCGCCTCAAGACTTTAAATTGGAAGAAGCTGCAAATATCTATCTATCTATCTATCTATCTATCTATCTATCTATCTATCTATCTATCTATCTATCTAACAGTCTATCTATCTATCTATCTGTCCATCTATCTATCTATCTATCTGTCCATCTATCTATCTATCTATTTAGCAGTCCATCTATCAGTCCATCTATCAGTCCATCTATCAGTCCATCTATCTATCTATCTATCAGTCCATCTATCTATCTATCAGTCCATCTATCTATCTATCTATCTATCTATCTATCTATCTATCTATCTATCTATCTATCTGTATATCCCTTCATCTACTTATTTATTCCTCTCTCTATCTATCCCTACATCCATCCATGCTTCCATTTTATCTATCCACTTTTCTTCTTCTTCTTCTTCTTCTTCTTCTTCTTCTTCACTTCATTTTGTTCCATGGCAGTAAGATGGTTTCTCTTCTTCATCTGTGATTTTTACATTTACAGTATTTAGCAGATGCTCTCATCCAGAGCGACCTACAACACTATGTTGACAACTGTTCTTCAGTCTGTAAAGGTGGACTTAAAATCAACTCAAAAGCAGTGTTCCACGGGCGCTGCCAAAAAGATGTCCACTGCTCCTACATGGATGGGTCATATGCAGAAGTCTGTGCTGTGTTCACAATGATAAATAATCATTTACTTAAATTGTGGCGTTTCCACTGCTTGCCGCTGTGAAGAGACAAAATCCTCCTCAGCTGTCGCTCTGTGTCCATGTTGCTATTTTTAGTTTTATACAAAGTTTTGGTTTCATATTTATAGTTTTTATACACATTTTAAGGTGTATGAAGTTGGGAACTTGGCAACGGTTGGAACAAATCTCTGGCTGGGATTTCCACTTTCCGAACCTGGATTTTTCCAGCCTCCAATTTTAGTAGCTTTTTATGTTCCTTTGGGACTGTAACAGGTTTCTCTCGCCAGCACTGTTTAGCCTTGTGATCTTCCCGCGAGTGGCGAAGAGGATGTTAACATTAGCTCGACCTGCGCACACTGTAAAAACCCGCTAAACACAACTGCTTATTAGAAACTGGGAAATTAATCACATGCCGCTCCACCGAGGCTCATTATAGTCATAAGAAAAATAAAGACGCTGCAATTATGGAAGATGGCGAGCAATTAGATGCATCAACATTATTATAATTGGCAAACTCGGATTTCAAAGCGGTTTGTGCTCCCTGAAATCACCCCCGACCTCACTCGACTCCCAAATCTGTCGATCAGACATTACCTGGGTGAATTTTTGTGCCTGTATTTTAAGAGCCGACTCGTTTCTTCGGCTCCGGGGTCGCGGCTGCAGTTTGTAAAGTGAAATAAGGGCTAATTACGGCGATGGAAAACAGCTGGGCCGAGCGCAGAACGGCTCTCGAAACTCCCGGCGAACGAATAGAGAAGGAAAAATATATGTCCATCCGTCCCTCCACTCCTGCACACCTGCCCTCTTTTTATTGGCCTTGTAGGGCTCAGTGCGAGGCTGTGGTTAGTCAGCAGGAAAGAGAGAGAAGATGAGGGAAAGAGAGCAATGGGGAGAAAGAGAGATGGTGAGGAAGAGAGAGAGAGAGATGGGAAGAAAGAGATGAAAAAGAAAGAAAGAGATGAAGAGAGTGAGAGAGAGAGAGATAGCGAGGGAGGGTCAGAGGGGGAGGGAAAGAAAGAGAGAAAGAAAGAAATGAGGGGATGCGGGAGATGGGGAAGGAGAAGAGCGAGTGCGAGAGAGAAAGAGGGTGATGGGGAAAGAGAGATGGAGAGAAAAAAATGGATATGGGGAAGGAGAGAAAGAAAGAGGAAAGAAGAGATACAGAGCGAGAGAGGAAGAGAAGAAGGAGGGAGAAATATAAAATTCCAGAGAAAGTATCGGCAGTAAAACTCAGTTTCTAATTACACGAAGCTACATTTCCCTCACTGACGCTCACACTTTCCACCTTGTAAATACTGCAAGTTTTAAATGGAGCATGAAGTTTTTAACCTACGCCTAAAATGAGCGGCTTGTCGTTTTCTCCTCCAACTTTTCCAAAGAATTCTTTCCTTCAATTCATCCCTCCATCCCGTCAACGTTAGGGAAAGAACTGCCTTTTCTGTGGCGTAATTCGTCAAAAAACATTTCACCCACAACAGGAGTTCACCTTCCCTTTTTAACACCCAGTCGCTGCAGGACGTGATAATTAAACGTGGAAACGCCTTTGTTGTGGGTATTAAATGAGTGGGTTTGAGGGTGGTTTTTGGGGGACGGCGCCCCCTGCAGACGCCCGGATCTGAAAACGCCTTCTAATATGAGGACGCGTTGACGGACGTGACCTTTGGGTTCCCGTTGCGCGTCTCTTTTTGGCGCTACGTGGCGTGTTAAAGCAGGATTAGCGGGGCGTGTGCCCGTGCTGTTGGCATTCTTTAGCGGTTTCGCAGGAATGCGGTGTGACTAAGCGCCGGCGGAATGCTTTTGTGGTTAAAAAGTCACATTTTTCACCCGGGTCGCCGGTTTTCCTTTGTTGCTCTTCTGTGAAAACTTGTGCGTGGATTTTTCCAGAGCTGCAAAATTCAGTTCCTTTTTACGATTCAGCTCCCTCTAAGTCACTCACTAAACTGATCCGGGTGTGCGATTCCCTTGAGTCAGTATCATCAAATCGCCAGCTACCAGAGTGGTTTAATTTTAGAGGAAGTTAGCCGGCGCTTTCACTCTGTATGTGGTTTGGGGAGCGATTTAGGGGTGCGTTTTTCCGATTTACTAAATTCTTTTGTTTACATTTTTCAACAACTTAATTATTACATTCCCCATCACATTTGCAACATGTAGCTATGTTACCGTGTAAAATGACAATTATCACAAATAATATTTTCTTATTAACAATACACAGCAACTTTAACAGGGAACGATGTCTATTTATGAGCAAATTCAAAAACAGTTCGTTTTTGCAGTTACAAGCTGCAAGCAATGTTTAAAGTGGCACAAAATGCTCGTCGTCAATGACGTTTGATCGAGACAATTTTTAACAAATTTAATTCTGAATGTAATAATGAAAGAATCTGAAAAACGTATCAACATTTACCAAACTTGCAGCCAAATTTAAGGGCTCTCCCATTTTGACAGTGTAAATTCATCAATAAATCGCAGATTTAGTCAATTCTTTGAACGTTACCGCGGCACGACATTCGTAAATGTTCATTTGATTGATGCTGTTCCTTCACCTTTTAAAAGACAAAATATTTTTGTGGTTCTGACCGCTGACCACTCTTAAGGAATTTGAGTTTGTCGCGATCTCTGGCGGTCTTGTTGACGTGGCTTGTCCTCCCCCTTCACCCTAAAGACCCTTCACTTCTGCTTTCTGTTTGCCCACTCGTTCTTTTGTCTCCCACGTATCGTTCCGCTAATCGAGTCTTTTAGAGACGAGTTGCCCTGCATTCCTGACCCTCCTGCCCGTTTGGAACGGTCAGTTGGAGAGTCTGAGCGGTGATTTATGGCCTGTCCGGGCTGGAGATCCTCAAACGGATGAAAGTAAGTAAAGATCAGAGTTGGTCAGGAATTGACAAAATGATGGATATGTTTTTGGTTGTTATTTCAAGACAGAAATGAATCGCAGTGTTCTCTTTAAAGCACTGAAATGTGAAGTCGTCTTTATTTCACTAGAGGCCAGGATGAAGGCAATGCACGTGTAAAACGCGTCTGTGTTGCCTTCTAATCATGGAAAGTTTGAATTAATATTTGTGACCCTCCACGGCAAAACCAGTCGCTTGTCGCAACGGAGCTTTGTGAGAAAAACGAGCGTTTCTGTTGCGTGGGGTAAAATTTTGAATTTTTTGTTTTTAGTGTTTTGAAACGTAGGCTAGCGTAAATGCAAACGTAGCCGCGACCGCACCAAGCGTCTGTGAGTGCTACGGCGATAGTCAACTTCAAAGGCAGATTTCTCCGTTTCTCACTTGGCGTGACAGGAGAAACCCGACTCCTTTGAATGTTGATATCTCAGTCATATGTCGTCCCATTCATTCATATAGGTATCGTTTTGAAGCTTCGTTTATGCCCTTTCATGAAGACATAACTCAATTTTGAAAATTTGTGACTGGTTTTGCCATGGTCACATTTAACAAAATTAATAAACCTGTCCTTTCAAACAAATCTAACATTTCTATATAACCTACTGACTTGTTTTGGCCGATAATATATGACCATACACTATACTGCTTACAGTCTATTAGAGGTGTGAACCCTCACTGGACAATTATCAGGTCAATGATTCAAGACGATACCACAATGATTATCAGGGCCTGTCCACAAAAAACGTTTTTTTGTGCTGAAAGCAGTCAAAACCTCACTTCCAGAGCGCTTTCTCTGAGCTTCCTGTTGCTAAGTTACCAATAGCATCATCGGGCACTTTCGTGCTCGTTCCTATGTCACACTGTCTGCATCGATTTTTAGTAAAGTGCAGCCACACAGTCGAACGCTTTCAGCTTGTCGCCATGTTTTCAAAGTTTCTCCACTCGTGCACTTTCTTCCACTGGCAACCGTTGTCATGGTAAACAAAACTAACACCAAAGCTTAAATGTGACCCTCCGCGGCAACACCAGTCACAAATTTTCAAAATTGAGTTATGTTTTCACGAAAAGGCATAAATCAAGCTTCAAAACGATACCTATATGGAATGAACGGGACGACATATGACTGAGATATCAACATTCAAAGGAGTCGGGTTTCTCCTGTCACGCCAAGTGAGAAACTGAGAAATCTGCCTTTGAAGTTGACTATCGCCGTAGCACTCACAGACGCTTGGTGCGGTCGCGGCTACGTTTGCATTTACGCTAGCCTACGCTGCATTCACAGCCACACGGATAGCCTACCTGCGTTAGGTTAACTGAACTCGGGAGACGAAGACGGATTCTGGAGAAATATCTTCAGTAGTCAACCAGTGGATTTAGCGTAAATATTGAAGTAGAGCGGTCAAAACAGAAACTTTTAACATTCTGCTAGAATTGAATTCCTCACCTCAAGAAAGTCACGTTTTTAGGATGGAAAGGGTAAGTTTTTCAGCGAAATTTATTCACAACAGTACAGTATAGACCTTCCACTGTTTCAAAACACTAAAAACAAAAAATCCAAAATCTTACCTCACGCAACATAAAAGGTCGCTTTTCTCGGAAACCTCCGTTGCGACAAGCGACTGGTTTTGCCGTGGAGGGTCACAAATAGCAAATGGAAATTTAACTGCAGTAAATATCTATTTCTATCCTGTTCATGCTGTAAATGTAATTTGCATTGAAACGCTGAGATAACTGTTGATTAATTTAAACCATTCACCCAGTTCCCTATGGGTTCCTCTCAGCTCGTACGTGCCGCTGCTGATGAGCGTGTGAATGCACCGCAATTTGGCACCGATACCTGGTAGTATCAACATCATTTGACCTTGGGACCTTGGTACCCAACCCTAATTGTGTTGAAACTTGTGATTTACGCTCATACTTTTTATCCGGAGATGGGGCGTCTGATCGTCTCTCGCGAGTTTCTCGAAACCACAGACATTCCTGCAGTGTTTATTTTCTCTGCTGAAATCCGGCCGGAGGGCGAGATGCTGTTTTTATTTTAGCGATGAAAACGACTTTGCGTTACCTTGTGTTTAGACGACGTCGGTTGCCGTCGCCGTCTGAGCGCCGCACCGGTGTTGTTATAATACAGTTAAGACAATAAAAGCCTTTTTAGCCCAGAGATGGAGAGACGGAGAGGCGGAGGGAGAGGCCGAGCGGTTTCCGTGATGAGGAAAACGGTTTAGTCTAAAAGGTGTTTTGGGAAAAACTTAAAGTGTAGCCTAAAGGTGATGATATCAAAGATCTACAATGTACGATGGGAAACCTCAAACATGGAGTGAACGCACACA
Organism: Distichodus sexfasciatus; assembly: GCA_032718565.1. NCBI lineage: Eukaryota > Metazoa > Chordata > Actinopteri > Characiformes > Distichodontidae > Distichodus > Distichodus sexfasciatus. The sequence continues at coordinate 70,697 of JAVGVS010000841.1, forward strand.
CACACACGAGATGGTTGTAATTGGGTGATTTGTGAGAAATCCTCCCTCGCTCCACTCTTCCACCCTGCAGACCGATGCTCATTTTTCATAATTACAGCAGATAAAAGTGGCAGCGTGTGATTGTGCTGCAGCGCAATGAGAAAATATGAGAAAATAATTATCTCCATTGTTTTGGTGATGAATTTATGGAAAATTAATGGTTAATTAAAATAGATTATCCTTCTTACCCCCTCTCTCTCTCTCTCTCTCTCTCTCTCTTCTCCGTCTCTCTCCCTAATTCTCACTCTCTTTTGCCCTCTCACTCCATGTCTCTCTCTCTCTCACTAACTCACCTTTTGTCCTAGAAACTCTGTTTTTTTGTGGTGTGGTTTGCTTGTATATACATTTTTGATACGTGCACTCGTTCGCGAGTTCTGTCCGTTTTTTGTCTGTTTTTCCTCCATAGACTTACATGGAGCTTCAATTTCTGCGTTTTACTGAAGGGCTGCCGTTCTTCACAAAGCCACCAAATTTGACGTGGTCCGAGAGCCTCTTTGCGTATGTGTAACCGTCATGACCCGCACTTGTCTTTTTCATCCTTTTTCCTGTCGTTTATTTTTCCCCGTAGGAACCCACTAGTTTTCTGCCTTTATGAATTCATGGGATTCAGGACTCGAAAAACTTCCCTTCAGCTGTTTTCACACGACAGTCAACAAGGTTCTTACACCACCTGAGACCACCTCACTGAGCACACATCTCAATCCGTTTCCACCCGCACTCAGCTTTTTCCTGCTTCTATTGTCCCTCGTTCTTTCCCCATTCAGTTCAATGCATTTTAACTGAAGTTGGCCAGTTTGCATATTCTGTGTGTTCCAGCTTCTGTGTGTGCGCGTGCGCGTGTGCGTGTGTGTGTGTGCGCGTTACCTCCTCAAACTCCCTCCAGTGGGTAAAACAACGCCACCAGCAGGTTCATAAGCACTGCCAAGTTAAAGGAGATGCTGTTCCAGAATGACCTGTTCCTCAAACACCAGTACAGGATCGTCTGGGCTGTAGAGGACACAGACACACACACTCATTATGCTCAATGCTGAATAATTTTGAAAATTTGTTCACTGTTGCATTCAGAATAATTCTTGCAATTTTCATATAAATAACCTAATCAAGTTTATTTATAAGGACATTTTAAAAGCAACATGAGTCAAGCCAAAATGCTGTAAAACAATAAGCAATAAAATAATAGTAAAAGAAGAATACCTATATACACATACACACACACACACAATGTGTGTGTATATATATATATATATATACTCTTCTCTCTCTATATATATATATATATATATATATATATATATATATATATATATATATATATATATATATATATATATATACTCTACACACATTATATATACATATATATACACATATACACATATATATATATATATATGTACACAGTTCAAAGTGAATGGGACAACCAGGAGGACTTTTAGAACTGGCCACACGGCTAAATTCGGCAGTGGGAGAAAAGGCTGTGGTGAGAGGTAACAAGAAGCCAAGGATCACTGTGGCTGATCTGCAGTGATTTCAATATTGGAGATGGGATAAAATTATAGACAGACAACCATCACATTGGTCACTCGTGATATGGACTATATGGCAGAGTGGCCCAACGGAAGCCTCTCAGTGCAAGACGCATAAAAAGCCTGTATTGGTGGAGGGCTAAAGTGATGGTTATCTCTCTGGAGATGGGAAAAAGTTCCAGACAGATAACCAGCTTCCGTCAAGCTACTCTGCCATATAGTCCGTTATTGTAGGAGGGCTGGAGTGATGTGTCTGTCTATAGCTTTATCCCATCTCCACCTATGAATCACTGTAGATCATACAGTGATCCTTAGCCTCTATGGTTACCTCTCTTACCATGGCTCTTCTCCCCCAACTGCTGAATTTAGCCGTGTGGCCAGTTCTAAAAGTCCTCCTGGTTGTCCCATTTACTTTGAACTGTAAGGCCTAATACAGAAAGGTGTGTGGCTTTCCAAATCATGTCCAAACAATTTAATTAAACACAGCTGGTAAGTCTAGACTTATCTCAAAGATGCTTTTGAAGAAGTTTAGGGCACCACAGAATCTAATTACTGAGTGTTATAACACAGGGTGTGAATACTTATGCTCATGTGAATATTTCAGTTTTTTATTTTTTTATTAATTTGCAAAAACTTCTACAATTCTGTATTTTAACAGCCGATTATGGGGTAGAAGTGTAGATTAAGGAGAAAAAAATGAACAAAAATGACTTTGAGATGGCTGCAGTGTAACAAAGGATGAAACATTGAAAGGGGTCTGAATACTTTCGTACCTACTGTATACACACACACATATATATATATATAAAGAATTTTTGTTTGGTCAAGTAATCTAAACACTGATGTCATGACCTGAATTTAACACTAAAATGCAAATTATAACATAAAAAATGTAACAAGGTAACATCTATATACTGTAATTGTGTAATAAACAGCTTATTACAGTATAATAAACAGCATATAATCAGTGTAATGTAATGGAGGTTGAATATTAAATTAAAGCAAGTTTTATTCGTGTTATCTCCAGACTGCATGCTTCTGATCTCTGTGAAGGCTAATAATAATTGTGTAGCTGGAATTTGGCGTCTGTAATGAAGATGCTGAGATAGGAAACCCTGCTGAGAGGATTCCCCCTCCCTCCGATTATGTTTCACACCCAGTTATTAATAAAGCCCTGACACCGTGTGTGTGTGTGTGTGTGTGTGTGTGTGTGTGGCTAGTAAGTCATGGAATTGATTCCCACTTCAAAATGACTACTGTGCTAAAAATGAATATAAAAACATGAATACTATTCACATAATACAGATACATGAGTGTTGTTAATACAACAATATGTAAAAGGATTTATACACATTTACACATCTATGAATTATTATTATTATTATTATTATTATTATTATTATTATTATTATTATTATTAAAAGTTTCGCTTTTATTTGTCACATTTATTAAAATCATATGATGAAATATAAGTATAGAAAAGTTTCATATATACTATAAATAATATTCATATAATAACTCCTTCATGTGACAAAAATAATAAAATATATTTTTAAATGTGTGAATAGAAACTTCTATTTTCAGCTCTTGTTGGAATATATTGGAATTAAGACAGTTTTGCCCTGCTTTTTGTGAGATATAAAGCCTGTAATGATAATAACGCTGCCATTTATTATTATTATTATTATTATTATTATTATTATTATTATTAATAAATTATTTTATTTGATTAATATATTGTCTTTCACATATCCAAGATTGCTTCCCTAGAGATAATATAAGGATAAGGAAGACAGTTAGAGATAATACAACTTCATATCTATAAATATTCACATTTACTTTGTATTAGTTTAATAATAATTCTGTAACAGCTAATGTTGTGACATTCTGTTCCTTTTACTACATGGCCAAGGATATGTTTTTACAATGTATTCAGCTTTTACATTTGCATAGTTGACATTCTGTAAATTACATTTTCTTTCCTCTGTACGTTATACTTGAACTCATATTTCTTTCATCAGTGAACTTTTCGGTTTTTGTTACATGGAAATATAAGATGTCCGATGATTGATAGGCACATAAACATCTCGTCAGCGTTTAGCCTCTGCATTCCTGCACCAACTCCATACAAACTCTCCAAGCGCTCAGAGCCCATGGATGCGTGTGACTAGACAAACAACAGACGATTCTTCATCCCTTTATAACTGAAGGACACACCGATGATAGAGAAGTGCAGTTTTCCAGCTGGTTCCGTGATTATGAATTGTGCTTAGAAGTAAACCGACATGACACTGAGATTCCTGTAGCATTAAAATCCATTCAAGTGCATCTTAAACACTACTGTCTGAGGAATGTGAATTATTTAGAGGAAAAGTCTTTGCCATCATTTTTTGTCTCCCTTTTTCCCCACCTACAGCATTTACTTAAGATTAAACCTTTAACCTTTTACCACTCTCTTAATATTATCTGGTTAATATTAATTCTAGTTACTGTGGATATCAAGGTCCTGCAGGAACTGGATGCATTTGGAAATCACTCAAGCTGAAATCTAAAGTTGCATCTCGAACCAACGTTCAAAACATGAACTCTATAGTTGCATCTCGGACCAATAGCTCCAAATTAAACTAATCAGGAACCTTCAAATCTACAATGGCCTTTGGGGCAGGTGATTTTTTTTAAAAGACAAAAACCCAGTGTGTACACTAGTTGGCGCTCTTGACCACACCCACGCCCACATTCCTGCGGGTGCCAGGAGGGCACTGGGACTATTTCGGGCACCGTCCTGCTGTTAGGAGCCCGGCGTTCAGAGAAGACGTCGCGTTGCTTGCAGCTGTTCGGGGCGGGACCGCTGGCGTTCTACTGCGCCTGGCTATCTCTCGCTTATAGCAGCTTACCTCACGACCAGCTCTGGGTTATTAAAATATCCGCATTGCCTGACGACATCTGCCCAGCGAAGCGAGCAGAGGCGTCTGATAAGCTAAAGTGGATTTTGGGAAAGTAAATCATCTTGTCGTCCTCTATCTAATTGAATTAGTAGTGTAGCTAGAGATAGCTGGTAATGAGTTCTTTAAAGAGTAAATTTGAGTAAAACAATTAAGTAACTTTGCTGTGAATATCAAGGTTCTGCCAGAACTGGTTTTGTTTGAAAATCGCTCAAGATAAATCTTAAATTTACTAACTTAGACAAATCCAACTTCAGATTTCAAGTTTTTGGACATTGTTTAAAGATTGGTTCAAAACTTGAAATCTAAAATTGCATCTCAAACCAGTGTCCAAAAACTCAAGGTCTAATGTTACATATTTAATAGGGCTGGGTTTAAAAAAAGATTCACCAGTCAATATCGATTCTCGTTCGAAAAATACGATATCGATTAAAAAATTTCTTTGACTTGTCGCTACTTCTACTTAACCCGGCGCAGGAGAAACTATAAAGCGTGAGACCGTGAAAACAAAGTAAATAGAGCCATGGCTGAAGCTGGCAGCTCAAATCCTTACCGTCTGGCCTAAAGGCGATGTTTGGCATAACCGCCGGTTTTTTAAAACAGGTTATTTTAAGCCAAAAACAAAAAGTAGTAGTAAGCGCGAAATCTCTAAATAAATCGATATAAGATAAATTGCATCATGACCTTGTGAATCGGAGTCGAAACGATTCAGGAAATCAACATCGATACCCAGCCCTAATATTTCATCATATTTAAGAGTACAATTCTTAAAACTGTAGAATATTACCAAACCAAGTAACACCGCACGATTTTAAATCTCTTTTTCACCCCACAAGGTTGCAACATAAAACCCCTCCCTCTAACCCAGGTTTAGTACAACATATCGGCATCCCTCGCGTCTCTCCCACACCTCTGCACCAGCACTGCACTGCACTGCGGGGTTTTAATTGTTATTAATAACTGTTTTGATAAGCAGAATAATAAAGGATTAATTTCTGCACAGAGACAGGGTTACCCCTCCTTTAACGCTACATTTGAACATTCTCATCTCCCATGTGGTGCAGACAGCTCTTACACACACACCGCCTGTGCCTTTACATTATCTATGTAAACCTCAACCAGTCATTTCTTAACAAATGAGGGCAAACGTAGCGTGTGTGTGTGTGTGTGTTCAGGCTTTCACGCTGTGTAAAAAAGAATTGCAAACTCCTCGGCATTTCCTGGCCGAACGCCAAGAGTGTAAAAGGCAAAGAACAGCCACTTTGGGGGAGAAGAGTTATTGGCTTTTAATGAAAACATGTTGGTCACTGGCCAGCTCCTTTAGAGCCTAACACACACACACACACACACACAGCTTTCATGACTAGTATTATTTGCTATACGTTTAGAGACATTCCATTCACATTATGATTATTGTATTTAAGTTAACATAAACCTATCCCTAGCCATAACCTCAGTTATAAAAATGTATTCAAATGAGTGACTGTCATTATGAAATGTCCAAACTTGAAATCTAAAGTTGCATTTCTAACCAATGTCCAGAAAAGTGTTAAAGGCCTTGTGCATTTTTCATGGTTTTCCTAAATTTAGGCTCATCCTCAATCTCCAGGAGTAGGATCTAAAATTTCACCTTCAACTAATAATAATGCTAGATCAAAACGCACACATCCTACTTCCTTTGGCCATAATTCGAGGACTCTTTACACAGGCAGCGTTCCAAAAGGTGTTAGCCCACATTTACTTATCTAACGTTAACAGAGAATTATACTAATTTTGAACCCATTCTCTATCATTTTAATACAAAAAATATTGTAGCAAAATCCATTGCTAGGACCTTCTGCAGATGGAAAGTCGGAAAAAGGTTTCCTAAATATACTGTCAAACACACACACACACACACACACACACCCACACACACCCACACACACACTCTATTTCCTTCTGCCATAATTTGAGGACTCGGGCTTATGTGCTGACACAGGCAGCTTTCCAAACTCAGCTATAGTTTGCATTTATTTATCTAGCATTAAAGGTGAACTCTGCCAATTCGGACCCTATTCTCTATCAACTGCACACCTGCTGCTAGTTATGTTGACTGACAGCGCTCATGCTGCACAGTGCTCAAGTGTCCACTTGTGTCTCAAGTACATTTCAGACTCTTGTATTTCTCTTTAGCAAGAGTTAAAAATGATCAATACTAAGTTAAAGTGCTTCTAAAAACATTGATGATGCATGAGCATGTCTTGCAGAAGAATCTAGTCCTGCTTCAGCAGTCCTTATAAATGATACAGAGAATTCAGAAAGTATTCTGATTTTCTACAGCGTTTATTGCTGTCTGGGTTCAAGCTTAAATAAACTTAATTACTGTTTCAACCCATGAATCACGACTTAATCATTTACAGTGATGACGTTTACAGTTTTCTGTGGTCAAAAGTGCTCAGTTGAAGGATTGGTGGAGGAGAAACAAACTTAACTGATTGTTGCCCAGTAACTTTATTTATTGGATATGAAGATTTCAAAATAAAAAAAATATAGCCACAAGCAGCAACAAGCGGGGTCCAAGCATAAGTCACTTGTCCATCAGCAGTGTCTGTGTGTGTGTGTAGAGTAATAAAGTAAAACGATAAGGTAAAACTGCATAACTACATGAATAATATCAGGACATAAGGAGTTAGAACGCAGAAAGTATAAAATAAAGTCAAATGGCATAGGAAAAAGAATTAAAGATGCCAAATTGTGATGATGATGTGAAGCTTCTTTTTTTAATTATTACAGCTTCAATAAGTTGTGTTTATATACTAAGGTCTCACATACAAATGGTTGGTTTTCTATAATTTCATGCAAAATTTAGCACCCGCTAGAGGTCAAAACGCGCTTTCCTTTGTCATAGACCACTATAGTTTTCAGCCTATAGCAAGATGCATACCATTCCGACTTAGCCTGAAAATTTCAGCTTTCTGCAATTTACAGCTCAAGCTGCACAATCTGTTTAATTAATTAATTAATAAAATAATAATAATAATAATAATAATAATAATAATAATAATAATAATAATAATAAAAAAGAAGAAAAAGAACAATTACAAGAGAGGTCCATAAGCACTTCACACTTGGACCCCTAATTACAAACCATAACCATAAGGTGAGAACATGTTTATGAATCATGAATTTTAAACCTAAATCACTGAAACCTCTTTCTATCAAAAGTATTTATACTAGTGCTAGGAACTAGTCTTTAATGTTAGGGTTGGGTTAAACCTAACCCTAAACCTAAACAACTAAATGTAATGCGTTGATCAACTCTTCACCTAAAAGGCTCTGTAATTCAGAAAGTGCAACACAAACACAGCAAAACACGACGAGTTGGGCCGGGAACGCACTGCTGTGCAAATCATGCACTGCTCTGGAAAAGCATAATACGCACTTCAGGGGACGAGTTGACTTGGCTGGAAAAATGCTGACACAAAGAAAGCGCTTCATCAAGTGTGGTTCAGCTGAGGATGAAGTGCTGTTATCTGAGCGTAAGGACTGAAGGAAGCTCCTCAACACACCTCGCTTCACACCGCTGGATTCCTGGCATCGCTTCAGCGGTTCGGGGGAGTCGACGGCGTCTGGGACTTTGACGAAACGTTGGGCGACAAAGTTTTCTTTCTTCTGCTTTGCCTCATAAACGACACTATGGATCTGAGCGTGGATCGTCCGACTCGTTTCCAAAATAGATTTGGAGTATGCAGTGTGTTTATAGATGACAGAGAAATTACTAAATTAGTAACTAAAGAGAGTATGTTCAAAATGGAATTATCCATATTTTTATTTACTGTACAGTGAGTCAAAAAAAGGAATTCCATGTCTTTGCCAATTACTGGCAAAGTGGGTAGAGGAGGAGAAGCAGGAGGAGGAAGAGAAGTGGGAGAATGAGATGGAGGAGAAGGAATAGACGGAGGAGGAGGAGAAGTGGGAGTAGTGGGTGGACGAGGAGGAAAAGTGAGAGGAGGTGGAGGAGGAGTGGGAGAAGGAGAGGGAAGAAAAGAGGGAGGAGGAGAAGGATGGGGAGAAGTGGAAGTAGTGGGTGGAAGAGGAAGAGGAGGAGAAGGAGATAGAGGAAAGTGAGAGAGGGAGGGTGAGGAGGGTGAAGAGAAAGAGAACAGTGATGGGGTCAGGGTGAGTGAGGGAGGAAGGGCAAATGATTTACAAAATTCTTTTGCATTCAGAATTACATTTGTAGCAAAGTAATTATTATATTGCCCCTCACACCTGAATCGTGCAGCTACAATACCTGGAAAAACCCAAAAATGTGCTTAAATGTGTGTGGAGCAGTGACCAACCAGTGTCCTCTGTTTTAGCAATGGTTCATTTGAGCACAAAACGGGAAATTTGTTTGTTATTTTGGTTTTGGGAACTAAATAAAAGGTGTTTTTTGGGAAGATTTTTGTTTTGTTTTGCTGTGAAAAACGAATGAACAAATAACACACAGAAGAGCACATGGTGAAAGACTTGCAGGGTTTCCAGGAAAGGTGTTCATGAGCAGGAAAACAGATTTAACTCCAAACTTCCTCGGCTTTGTTTTGTTTTCAGTTTTTTGGTGTTGAAAAGACGATACATTCTCTCTTCCCAACAGGAACGGTGTTGATCGTGGACAACACATGACCCTACTGGGATTCGAACCCTACTCCCTACGCCGATGTATCTACTAACTGAGCCTAAGATAGATCTCTTCACCCCCACCTCGTCTGTCCATTTCTCCTGCACATAAACAACACTCAGGGACACGTGGCCTCCCAGCGCTGGTTTCACTAAATCACGCCGGGGTCGGAGGTTGAAGCGTCCTGCTGCGCCGGGGGCAGATGTTTATGCATGTGCTGGGACTGCGTGAGGGAGAGGAGGAGGGGAAGTGGGTGGATGAGGAGGAGGAGGCAGAGGAAGCGTGACAGAAGTGGGAGGAAGAGATGGAGGAAAAGAGAAAGAGGATGAGGAGGAAGGTCAGGGTGAGGGTGAGTGAGTGAATAAGGATGATGATGAAGGTGAGGGTGAATGAGTGAGGGATGAAGGCGAGGGTGAATGAGTGAGGGATGAAGGCGAGGGTGAATGAGTGAGGGATGAAGGCGAGGGTGAATGAGTGAGGGATGAAGGCGAGGGTGAATGAGTGAAGGCAGAGGAATGAGTGGAGGGATGAAGGAAGCAGGGGTGAATGAGTGAGGGAGGTAGGGGTGAAATGAGTGGGAGGGATGAAGTAGGTGAAGCGAGTGAGGGATGAAGGCGAGGGGTGAATGAGGGGATGAAGGAGGTGGATGAGTGGGATGAAGGCGAGGGGTGAATGAGTGGGAGATGAATAAGGAGAATGAGTGGGGGATGAATGCGAGGGTGAAAGAGTGAGGAATGAAGGCGAGGGTGAACGAGTGAAGGATGAAGGCGAGGGTGAACGAGTGAGGGAATGAAGGCGAGGGTGAACGAGTGAGGGATGAAGGCGAGGGTGAACGAGTGAGGGATGAAGGCGAGGGTGAACGAGTGGGGGATGAAGGCGAGGGTGAATGAGGGTTCCTTGGGGAGGAGTGTGTCTTGTGGAGTAATGACTAATAACAGTTAAAGTGCTGCAGTTACTACTGAGGAAGAGGAGGAGGAATGTTTCTACACAAGAGACTCTCTCTTCCTCTGTGTGTGTGTATGTATTTATGAATGTGTGTGTGTGTTTTGGAGTGTGATTTGGTGAATCGTGTAACACCAGT
>JAVGVS010000842.1:0-80548 GCA_032718565.1 Distichodus sexfasciatus
TCAAATCCATAATTCCGTAGTTCGGAGAGCAGGGCAAAGAGAGTCTCGGAGACAGACACGAAACAGGGCAAGACAAGAGAGCCAGCAGGAGAGATAAGGGAGGGAGAGGAGAAAAGTGCGACTGCCTTCGTCGAGAGCCAAAGCAGGAAGAAGAACAAGCAGAAGCTCTTCTGAAGTACACACAACTGTGCCATGAAAACATGGATGTGGAGGACAGGGAGGCAATCCTGGAGCCTTTCAAGTTCATCTTTCATTGCACTAATGACATGTTCACCTTCTGCCAGGAAATTGTAGATACTAGAAGATATGTGGCATATTGTGAATGTCGCACAAATATCAGTCAATGAGAAACTACAATCATTGACTGTTGCTTGTACATGTCACTGATTGTAGTTTCTCACTGACTGATGATAAAATGTTTGCACAAATTATTGGAATTATTGTACATGTATTATAGTTGACTTGAAAAGAATAAAATAAACATTTGTGATTTTGCGTCATATTTTAAATGTAATTTTTCATGGAGCACTTTATATTTTACTTGGATACTGAGGACATGAATGTTGCTGTAGTGTTTAGTCCACCAGGTATTGCAGCTGACCACCCCGCCGCCAGGAGTCTAACAGCTGCCGGACTCGGTAGGCGGGGGAACCCTCCCCTGGCAGCGCTGGGTCTGCGTCTCCCCACTCCAACAGACCCCGGACTGCCGGCCTGAGGAGAGACACATGAAAGACAGGGGAGACACGCATGTGTGCAGGTAATTGTAGTTTAATAGATACAGGGTTAACAATTTCAAGTATAGTGTAGGGGCCTATGTATCGTGGTGTGAGCTTACGTGAGGGGAGACCAAGACACAAATCCCAGGTTGACAGCCAAACCCGATCACCAGTCTGGTAAACTGGTGCCTCCTGCCTTCTACGATCGGCCTGACGAGTGAACCGGCGAACTGCCTACTGGATCTGATTGTGTGCTCCCTCCCAGACCTGCTCTGCCTTCTGGAACCACTTGTCCACTCAAGGGACCTTGGTGGGCAAAGTGTCCCATGGGCACAATGGCGGCTGATGCCCCAGTACACATTGAAAGGGGGTGAGGCCGGTAGTGGAGTGGCGGATGGAATTCTGGGCATACTCAGCCCAAACCAAGTACTCAGCCCAGTCGTGTTGCCGGGCATGACAGTAGGACTGGAGGAACCTCCCCATCTCCTGGTTGGTGCGCTCAGCTTGCCCGTTGGACTGGGGATGGTAACCAGAGGTGAGAGACACAGTAATCCCCAGCTTCTCCATAAATGCCTTCACACCCGAGAGATGAACTGGGGACCCCAGTTGGAGAGGATGTCCTCCGGTAAACCATACACCCGGAACACGTGCCAGAACAGAGCCTCGGCTACCTGCAGGGCAGAGGGAAGAGAAACCAGAGGCAGGAAACGAACACCTTTTGTGAAACGATCCACTACCACAAGGATAGTGGTGTACCCTTTGGAAACCGGCAGATCCGTGACAAAGCCCACAGCAATGTGGGACCATGGTCTGACAGGTATCGGTGGGGCATTAATTTTCTGGCGGGCAACTGATTCGAGCTCTTGGTGACCACGCACATGGAGCAGGAGGCAACCACCCTCTGAATATCCTGCCACATCGTGGACCACCAGTACTTCTGCTGCATAAGCCTCAGGGACCCTGAAATTCCCGGGTGGGCACTAGCAGGTATAGTGTGTGCCCATTCTATGACTTGAGCCTGTAGTGACCCCGGCATGAAGACCCTTCCGGGGGGACAACCGTCAGGCGGGGAATGGTCTTCCGCCAGTCGGGCGATCTCCCCATCCAGATCCCACATGATGGGTGCCACCACAACGTCGGGTCGCAGGATAGGCTCCGGGACCCTGACGGCTTCGGGCGGCACAAAACACCGAGACAGGGCATTGGCTTTACCATTTTTGGATGCAGGACGGTAAGTGATGGTGAAACTGAAGTGGGTAAAGAATAACGCCCATCGAGCCTGTCTCGGGTTGAGCCTCTTAGCCTGCCGGATGTATTCCAGATTGCGGTGGTCTGTGAACACAACAAAAGGATGTTGAGCCCCCTCTAGCCAGTGCCGCCACTCCTCCAACAGCCCCTTTACAGCCAGCAGTTCCCGGTTACCTATGTCATAATTCCGCTCGGGCATCTGTTAGCTTCCTTGAGTAAAAGGAACAGGGATGTAGCTTCTCTGGGGACCCTGATTGTTGTGACAGCACCCCCCCTAGGCTCACCTCAGAGGCATCCACCTCCACCACGAAGGGCTTGGAGGGGTCCGGTAACCTAAGCAGAGGGGCTTGGGTGAACAAGCATTTGAGCTGCTTAAACTCAGCGCAGGCCTGGTCTGTGACCACCAGGCATTTGGGTTTGCCTTTGAGGAGGGCCATGAGGGGGGCAGCCACCTGACTGAAGCCCTGGATGAAGCGCCTGTAAAAATTCACAAACCCCAAGAACCTCTGCAACTCCTTGACCGTTGTGGGCTCCGGCCACTCAGTTACAGCTGCCACCTTTTTATCATCCATTCCTACCCCTTGTGGCCCGATGGTGTAACCAAGAAATGCGACCTCACTTCGGTGAAACTCACACTTCTCAGCCTTGGCATAGAGCCCGTGTTGGAGCAAGCAACGGAGGACTGTCCAGACATGCTGAACGTGCGTCGGGTAATCTGGAGAATATATCAAGGTATCATCCAGATATACCATGATGTAGTGGTTCAACATGTTGCAGAACACGTTGTTCATGAATGCCTGGAAGAACGATGGTGCATTGGCCAGTCCGAAAGGCATAATGTTATAATGAAAATGACCAGAGGTGGTGCTAAAGGCGGTCTTCCACTCGTCACCTGCTCTAATGCGGGCTAAATTATAGGCACTCCAGAGGTCAATCTTAGTGAAAAGCCTGGCCCAGTGGAGCTGCTCTATCACTGAGGGAATAAGCGGAAGGGTGGTGCGGATACATCACCGTGACCGCATTGAGCCCTTGGTAGTTGATGCAGGGTCTGAGGCCACCATCTTTCTTCTCTATAAAGAAGAAACTAGCAGAGGCTGGGGATGTAGACCTGCTAATGGTCCCGTTCCTGAGCACCTCAGCCACGTAATCCATTGCTTTGGTCTCCACCTCAGACAACGGATAGACCCGGGACTGGGGGGGTGCAGTGCCAGGCAACAGGTCAATAGCGCAGTCCCACGGTTGATGAGGCAGCAGGCGTGTGGCCTTAGATACACTAAACACCTCAGCTAACTCCGTGTATTCATGTGGGATAGCGAAGGGAGCATGTGTGTTTGGGCTTTCTATTGAAGTGGTCTGAACCAGCAGGGGTGTGGTTATGTGAGCCAGAGAGCAGGAAGGTGCCCAGGCACAGATGTGTGCACTAGCCCAATCGATATGGGGGTTGTGGTTATGTAACCAGGGTAGGCCCAGGATAATGTCAGTCTGCATGTTATCTAGAATAAGGAGTTGAATGTTTTCTGTATGTTGTGGAGGAATGTGCAAGTGTATGGTGTAGTAATGTGGGAGCTAACTGGGTGGCCATCTATGGCTTTAACCACAATGGGGCTGGCAATGTCGACCACGGGCACAGACAGGGACGACACCAAGGTTCTGGAGATAAAATTACCAGCCGATCCAGAATCTAGCAAAACAGAGACAGACACACGTGAGTCATTCAGCATTATAACACCAAACACAATAAACTGATTGGTACTGAGGGGAGGACTGGCTACTGTGAGTCGGGGCATCTTCCGCACAGGGCAGGTGTCCGTGAAGTGCCCCGCAGCCCTGCAGTAGAGGCAGAGACCGTTCCTTCAGCGCCGACTTTTTTCTTCTGGCGATAGGCGCAAGGCACCCAGTTCCATTGGCTCCACCGGAGCCAACAAGGATGAAGGCCACTCCATGACGGGGCGAGCTGGGGTGACGCAAGCCACTGATGTCACTGATTTCCTTTTTTTTCCCCCGGAGGTGTTGGTCGAGGCGGATGGCGAGGGCGCTGAGTTCTTCCAGGGAGAGCCTTTCATTGCGACAGGCAATCTCGGCCTGAAGCTCGGTGCTAAGACCCCGACAATACACAGCGTGAAGGGCTGGCTCGTTCCATCCGCTCCCGGCGGCCAGAATCCAGAATTGCACAGTGTAATCGGTGGTGGACACATTTAATATCCAGCAGGAGGTCATCCCCCGCTTTGCCGTGCTCTGGGTAGTGGAATACGCTCTTGAAATGTTCTGTGAATAAAAAGTAATCCTGGAGGAGCAGCGCTTGCGTGTGCCAGAGTGCCATGGCCCACTCCTGCGCTCTCTGGGTGAGCCGTTGCAGCAGGATCGTGACCTTCTCCCTCCCGGTGAGTGCTGGAAATTCGGTGAAGTAGAGCTCACAGGCCATCAAGAACCGGCGGCACCCATCAGGGTCCCCAGCGTAGCATTCCGGGAGCAAAGCGTGTGTCTTGGGCGGAGGCAGCGCTGCTGGTCCTCGGAGAAATGGCAGAGCTTTGTGCAGCGCCTGGGTTAGCCGGTCCAGCTGTTCTTGTTGCGCGGTCTGCCGGCGGAGGATCCTTGTGATCTCATCCTCGGGGAGGGGAATCCCCACTGCGTCCATGGGGAAGGTGTGTTCTTCTGTCATTTCTTTCACAGCGTGTAGCAGACTGAGGACGCAAATGCAAGGGACTCAACTGCAAAGTGCTCTTTTATTTGTGCATACACCACAACAAACACAGTTCCCGTCTGCTACTCACAAAGTCCCGAAGCTGCCATGGAAGAGGTGAGTAGTAGTTAGCTTAGCCGCGAGACTAAAAGGCTAACCGGCATGGTGGTGAACTCAGTGGAGAACGGGCACTTCTGGAGGCTCGGAGTCCACAACGTCGAGCTGGACAGATGCGAGAGGCTGGCGAGAAGCGGGAGACAGAAATAACACACCGCAGATGAGAACACACAAAATAGTTACCTGTTTAAATAGCACAGCATAATCCCACACAACCAATGAGGAAGTGACACACGGAAGGAAGGGGAAACCCATCACCAATGACGCAGACAAAACTGGGAGTGACTGGTGGGAACCTTAAAGGGGCAGACACACGTAACCAAAACAAACAGACAGGACACATCAAACCCCAGGTTTAATACTCTGGCGAATCCGAGCATCGGGGAGGAGGCGCAGATGTGAGAAGTACGCTTGCTCTGGTCCGAATTAGTTGATAATTTTGTGAACTTGTAGCATTTTACCCCTTGGTTTGGTTTGTTTTCACACGGGAAAAAATCCAATCATACCAAAATGTGTCACTTCAAATCACGCGAGAATGTCCTCTCTGCTTATTGGTCAGATGTGTTTGCCATGTGAACAAAAATGTAAATACAGGAAGAAGATTCTGTGTTGACTGTTTTAAGATAGAGAACCTACGTGGACTGGTTGTCACCCTGGTGATTACTTTCTACATATCATGCACTCACCACTTCAGACGAATTATTGCGTATGAAAATCAAGCGCGGTTACGGCTGCAAAACAGCATATTAATGCACTGCATTCGCCGAAGGCGCATATCGCGAAAATACAGGAGGTGGTGCGCATTAATAAAGAGGAACAGTGATATGCTCATCATGCGAAATTTTTCCCAAAGATCCAACAGGTATGTATATCACGTGATACGCAGCCTTTGGTCCTGTTTTGGTCCGGTATGCTTTCTCACCAGGAGGACTGCACCAGAGTTTACCACCTCTTTTTGGGTGTCTCGGTATGGTGGTTTTGGTCAGCACCCGAGTGCAATTACCATGTTCACACCAGACCAAATGAACTGCACCAAGAGGGGAAACAAACTTGAGTTCGATTGAAGCGGACTAAAGCCTGTAGGTGTGAAAGCACCCGATATTATACTCAGCATCCATCTGTCTTGAAGAGACGATGGTGTAGTGTCCGTGTGCAATTATCTGCACTTCCACGAGTGACTGAAGAGTCCGACGTGCGAGTGGCAATCTCTGCTGCACTTGCTGCATGTGAATAGGGATGTCTGTTGGGGCTGTAGTTTCCTTTTCTTTCTGCTGTCTCTCATTTCTTCAAGGGCGTCGATCCTTGTCTCCTCCACTTTCTGAACACCCTGTTGGACAGCTAGGCTCCATGCTGGTTGATCTTTTGTGCATGTTTCCCATGTATTGGCATTGATGCTGCAGAGCTTCATGTCCTTCTTGCAGATGTCCTTGTAACACAAGTGTGGGCGTCCGGTCTGATGTAAACCAACTGCCAGTTCACCATACAGAAGGTCTTTGGGGATCCAACCCTGTTCCACTCTCCTGACGTGTCTGAGCCAGCGAAGGCGCCTCTCACTGAGAATTGAGAACATGCTGTGCATGTTGGCTTGATTCAAGACCTCGGTGTTTGGCACTTTGTCTTGACACTGAATGTGAAGGATACATCTCAGGCACCTCAGATGAAAATTGTTGAGTTTCTTCTCCTGCTTAGTGTAGATGGTCCATGCCTCGCTGCTGTAAATAAGTGTACTAAGCACATAGACTTGGTAGATGTGCAGCTTAGTCTTCTCGGTGAGTCTGAGGTTATTCCAGACCCTCTGATTGAGTCTGGACGTAACTGCTGCTGCCTTAGCAATCCTGCTGTTCACTTCTGCATCAATGGAGAATGAGCTGGAGGACCCAAGGTAGGTGAAGTTTTCCACACCTTCCAAGATGTACCCGCCTTTGTCAGGTCTATAAAAGTGATGTAGAGGGGCATCTGCTGTTATTGGCACTTTTCCTGCAGCTGGCGTAGTGAGAAGGTCATGTCTATTGTGGACTGGCTGGTTCTGAAGCCACACTGGGATTCTGGGTAAACTCAGGAGGCTAGGGTCTGCAGGTGCATCAAGGCAACTCGGGCGAACACTTTCCTGACAGTGCTGAGCAAGGAGATGCCACAATAATTATTGCAATCACTGCGGTCTCCTTTGCTCTTGTATAAAGTTATAATGCTTGCGTCTCACATGTCCTGGGGAATGTGTCCCTGATTCCAGCTAAGGCAGAGAAGCTCATGCAAAGGCTTAAGCAGTGTCAATTTCCCACTCTTCAGTACTTCAGATGGTATGCCATCGCTCCCGGGGGCCTTCCCACAGGCAAGTCGGTCAATGGCTTTCCTGAGCTCTTCAATGGTAGGTGGTGTGTCGAGCTCCTCCATGACAGGCAGGTCTGGAATGGCATTGAGGGCAGAGTCAGTGGCGATGTTTTGGGTCCACACAGCTCCAGGTAGTGTTCTGTGATGACTTCACCAGTCTTGGGTTTTAGGGGTGCGGTCTTGCAAATGACTGAACCTGTCACCATTTTTATACCCTCATACATCCCTCATACATCCCCTGCATTGGCAGCTGTCTGAATGCTATCACAAAGATTCAGCCAGTATCTGTTGGCACAATGGTGGGAAGTCTGCTGAGCCTTTTTCCTGGTGTTTCTGAGGGCTTCTAATGTGTTTGAACTAGGGGCAGCTTTAAGAGCCAACAGGGCTTTCCTCTTTGCCTCAATGATGGGCTCTATGTCCACCCAGTGGGCCTCATACCAGTCAGCATTTTTGCACTCTTTCTTCCCATAGGCAGTGATGGCAGAGTTATATAAGGCTTCGCGAAGGCAGGTCCATTTTGAGTCATTGGTATCTACGACAGGCGTCTTCTCAGCAAGGGTTGCTTCCAGTTTGCTGACAAACTGCTGGGTCTTTTCAGGATTGCTGACACAGCAGGTGTTAATGCGTGAGCATCCCTTCTTCTTTGAGTGATGTAGTTGTGCCAGTGTTATACACACCTTGCTGGCTATTAAGGAGTGGTTGGTGTCGCAATCCGCGCTGTGATAGGTGCGGGTGAGGAGGACGCTGGTGAGTTCCGAATGCCTGGTGATAACTAAATCTAACTGATGCCAATGGCGGGAACGTGGATGCATCCAAGACACCTGATGTATCTCCTTGCACTTGAAAAAGGTGTTGGTCATGCACAAGTCATGAAAACAACATAGATCCAGCAGCAGCTGACCATTTTCATTGATCTTACTCCTACCATGAATACAGAGGCAGGTGGGCCAAGCCTCATGATCAGCTCCTACTCTGGCGTTGAAGTCTCCTAAAAGGTAGAGGCCTTCAGTGCTGGGAATCTTGGTAACTACTTTATCCAGAGCCTCGTAGAACTGATCTTTTTCCTCTAAAGACAAGCAGAGGGTTGGAGCATATGCACTGATTATGTTGACTGAGCCTGAGGACATTGACAGTCGAAGGACGAGGATTCTTTCAGTGCCTACAGATGGGGGCTCAGTGAAGGCGACGAGCATATTTTTCACAGCAAAACCGATGCCATGCAGCTGGAGTTCTTCTGATGATCTCCCCTTCCAAAAGAAGGTGTAGTTTGCTTCCCTGATGGTGCCACTGTCGGCCACCCATGTCTCCTGAAGACATGCAATGTCAATGTTCAGCGGGGCGAGTTCTTTATCAATAACTGCAGTCTTTCTTGTATCGTCAATTTCCTGCAGATCACCAGTTAAACCAGTACACATGGTCCTGATGTTCCAGCTTGCAAAGTGAAGAGCTGGGGTCTTCTTGATCTTTCTTATTGTTTTGCCTGGTGCAGAGTTTTTGGCCCACTCTTTGAGGTGACTCTCTAAGCTCCATGTACCCAGTGAAGCAGGTGAGCCATGGCGGGACAGCACCTAACCGGCTTGGGGCTGCCCAGCTTAAGGTGGGCAGTAGCTGTCCAGTGAGGTGCGATGACCTCTCCCACCATCAGAAGTGGCCCCTGGCACTCATTTCCTTCACCACTTGGATGGGCTTATCACCAGTATCTGCCACTTCCCATGTTGTGCCGATGCCTTGCGGTGACGCTGGAGTGTCCTCTCCAGTGGAGCTACAGAGCCTGGGCAAAAAAGTTGCAGGGGATCAGCTGTTGCCCAAGCAGCTGGCCCCCTTCTCTCCACGCAGCTGGTGGATCCAAGGGAATGGTGGCACCCAATAAACTTGGTGCCAACAGCATCGCAGGAGTTGCCGGGAATGATGATTATGGTGTCAAGCCACCTTCAGGACTCTCAGGGTTTACTCCCTTAGCCCTTCCCATGAATGGGTGCAGCCGCAAGGCAGCGGGGGTTTGTAATCAGAGTTCCTTCTCTTAGATGAGCAACCTGCCAAGGTTGATGAGCCCCATCTGCCTGGGTTGCTATTTATCCCATAGCTGGGCCAAGATTGCTGAAGTGCCAGGGCATGTTCCACACACCAGTGGGCCTGTGAACAGCAGCTCTAGGAGTCCTGGAAAGCACCCTAATACACCCAATCAGAAACAAGGGCTGGACAGAAACAAAGCAGAACCAAGTGAGGGGACTAACACACTGTGATCAACCAATCAGACACAATAGGAAGGTGGGACAAGGACTTTGACAGACAGGGAGCACAGGACTAAACTCAAAACACCAAACAAGATGAAATGGCGGCATCTGCTGGCCACATCACCAAAGTCCAGTGGGCTGGCTTGGCCAAAGTCCGGGAGGGTCATGTCAGAACCCCTCCTCAAAGCATGCCTCCCAGAGCACACTATGGGAGACTGAGGGTGTCTTGTGGTGGACCTGGGAGCAAACTGGGGCCCTGTGGTGGACCAGGGGACAGACTGGGGAACAGCGGCGGACCAGGGGACAGACAGGGGAACAGCGGCAGACCAGGGAAAAGACTGGGGAATTGTGGCGGACCAGGGAGCAGACTGGGGAACTGTGGCAGACCAGGGAGAAGACTGGGGAACTGTGGCGGACCAGGGAGCAGACTGGGGAACTGTGGCGGACCAGGGAGCAAACTGGTGTCCTATGGCAGATCAGGGGACAGACTGGGGAACTGTGGCAGACCAGGGAGCAGATAGGGTCCTGTGGCGGACCAGGGAGCAGACTCGGGAACTGTGGCGAACCAGGGAGCAGACTGGGGAACTGTGGCGGACCAGGGAGCAGACGGGGGACAAGTGGCGGACCAGGGAGCAGACAGGGGATGGAAGGTGAGGTTGGGAGCAGAAAGGGGACTGAAGGCAAGGTTGGGAGCAGGAAGGAGACTGAAGGTGAGGTTGGGAGCAGGAAGGGGACTGAAGGTAAGGTTGGCAAGGCAAGGCAAGTTAAAATGTTTAAATTAAAGATAAAAAGAAAAAGTAATAAGAAAATAAATAAAAATAAAGATAAAAAATAAAATGATTAAAAGTGCTATAAAATATTTTTTAAATCACGCACAGTAAGATCAATAAGCTCAGCACTCAAGTGTGGGAAAAGCAACAGAGAAAAGTACAGTTTTTAGCATCCGTTTAAAACTTGTCGCAGTTGGGGCAGATCTGATATTACTGGGCAGTTGGTTCCAGCATTGGGCAGCATAGTGGCAAAACATCATTTCACTGTGTTTAGTTTCAGTTCTTTCACCACCAGCAGGCCTGATCCTGCAGATCTAAGGGACCTATCAGGATTATATACATCAAACATACCACAGATGTAACTAGGGCCCAACCCATTAAGTGACTTGTACTTGAACTTTGGCAGCTGCATTTTGAATGAGCTGGAGCTGTCTAATGGACTTTTTAGGAATCCCGGTGAGAAGAGCATTACAGTAATCAACCCTGCAGGAGGTAAAGGCATGTATACGTTTTTCAAGGTCTTGATGGGACACAAAATCTCTGACTTCAGCTATGTGTTTAAGATGCCAGAATGCTGACTTTGATATTGACTCAATATGTTCACTGAAGTCAAGATCTCCGTTCATGATTACACCAAGATTTTTAACATGCTTTGTTGTTTTAAGGATTCTGGATTCTAAGTAGGCGTTTAGACTTGATCTTCACTCTTTGTTTCCAAACAAGATTATTTCTGTTTTGTCTTTATTTAGCTGGAGAAAATTTTCATGCATCCAGTTTTGTACTCTTGAGGCAGAGACATAATGAATCAATGGAAACAAAGTCACCAGGAGAGACAGCCAGATATATCTGAGTATCATCTGCATAGCTATGATACGACACATTATTCTCTCTAAGAATCTGACCCAGAGGGAGCATATACAGATTAAACAGAACTGGTCTGAGAATGGATCCTTGTGGGACTCCATATGGCATGGCGGTTTTCTCTGATTTACAAGTGCTGATTGAAACAAAGTAAGTCCTGCCTTCTAGGTATGATCTAAACCATCTCAGCACTGTTCCTGAGAGCCCAACCAAATTTTCTACCCTGTCTAAGAGTATGCTATGGTCAACAGTGTCAAAAGATGCACTCAGGTCTAACAGCAACATTACGGTTATTTTACCTGCGTCTGTATTCAGGCGGATGTCATTCAGTACCTTTACAAGTGCAGTTTCTGTGCTGTGATGCTGACGGAAGCCTGACTGAAAATCATCAAAAAGGCCATTTGTGTCCAAGTAGTTACTGATTTGATTAAAAAGTACCTTCTCTATAACCTTGCTTATGAAGGGAAGGTTGGAAATGGGCATATAACTGATAAGGGCAGAGGGGTCCATGTTCCGTTTTTTCAGGAGGGGTTTAATGACTGCGGTCTTTAGCAGTTCTGGAAACACACCTGAGCATAGAGAGTTATTGACAATGTGCAGTAGGTCCTGTGCTAAGCTAGAGAAGATCTGTTTTAAGAAGCTTGTAGGGAGAATGTCTAGGGAACATGTAGAGGGTCTGAGATGTTGCACTATTTCATCAACAGCTTTAGCATCTATAAGGTGAGAATTTGACATTTGACAGGCAAGTTTTTTCTGAGTGTAGGCCCAGAATCAAAACTACTTCCTAAGCAGGTGGCACTGAGATTTTCTCCGATATTTTCAATTTTTTGGTTGAAAAAACAAGCAAATTCATAACATTTCTTAACCGTATGAAAATCTGAAGGTAAGTGTGACTGAGGATTCGTTAACCTCTCCACAGTGGCAAAAAGGGATCTAGTGTTTCTAACATCCCCATTGATAATATTAGAGAAATATGCTTTTCTCACTGTGCCTAATTCAATGTTATAACAGTGAAGACTCTCTTTGAAAATGTCATAATCGACCTGAAACTTAGTTTTCCTCCAACGGTGCTCAGCTTCCTGCATTCTCTCTTCTGATTTGTTACCGGTGAGGCATTTCTCCATGGTGCCTTCTGCTTACCAGTAATTGTTATATATATATATTAAGACATTCATCTACACTTGCTGCCAATACACTTGGAGTCCTGGAAATGGCCTCCATAAAGACAGAACAGGTATTCTGTCCCGACGGGGTGTCAGTGGCCTAGTGGTAGCGCTCTTGGCTCTGGACCAAGAGGTTGTGGGTTCAAATGTGGCATTACCAACACTGGGTCCCTGAGCAAGACCCTTAACCCTAAGTTGCTCTCAGGGGAACTGTCCCTGAAATTAGGAAAATATAAGTCACTCTGGATGAGTGTCTGCTAAATGCCATAAATGTATTCTCATTAATGTACCGTTTCTTGACAGTCCTAGATACTGTTTGCTTGATATGAGGAAACAATGCATCAAAGAACACACAATAATATATATTATTTGTGATAAAACATCATATATTACTAATTATTAATTTGAGTACATATTTTTTCTATTTAAGTAATCAACCAATTAAGGTATTTATTCATTCATTCATTTATTCATTCATTCATTTTCCGAACCGCTGTAATCCCAACTGGGGTCGCGGGGGGACCAGGCTATCCCGGCAACTTTCGGGCGCAAGGCGGGGACCAGCCCTGGGCAGGCGCCAACGCACTGCAGGGCAGTATTTTTTAATTTGGAAATGCAATTTGTGAAAAAATTATGGTAGGCATGATTTCAGCCACCCAACCAGTAAATGCCACTCTGATTGGCTGAGGCAGTCATCATAACCCAACTAAACGCCACTCTGATTGGCCGAGGCAACGCGCAAGCATTTGCCGCGAATCTGAATTTTTCGGTCTTCGCTCGGCTCTGCTCAGTGTACTCGTCTTGCACTAAGTGGAAAGTACGTTCGGCCAGGTCAGTTAATTTTATGTTCATTTATGTATTTGTAAGTGTTAGCTGTGTAGCTTTGTGGTCTTATACCACCCAAATCTGCTGTGGCTATTTGCATTGCCTATCTTCCCCTCAGCTAACGTTAGCTAAACATTGGCCATATTTAAAATGGAATTGGAATTACTGAAAACAGCTATGCCTAAAATTCACGTTAACCGAGCTTTAACGTGAACAAGCATTGTTCGGTCACGAAGTCACTGCGCTAACCAGGGCTAGGCTAATAGTCAACCTAAGCTAAATCAAACATGGTTCATCAACTGTCTCTGGCTAAATTCTCT
This sequence comes from Distichodus sexfasciatus, assembly GCA_032718565.1. Lineage (NCBI taxonomy): Eukaryota > Metazoa > Chordata > Actinopteri > Characiformes > Distichodontidae > Distichodus > Distichodus sexfasciatus. The sequence continues at coordinate 13,263 of JAVGVS010000842.1, forward strand.
AAGCTAGCAGCATTCAAGCCCTCTGATTGGCTGAGGCAGCATGGACGAGGCAGCTCGGCCAATCAGAGTGGCGTTGTTGGGTTACGATGAATCATAACCCAACAACGCCACTCTGATTGGCTGAGGCAACGCGCCACGCATTTGGCGCGAATCAGAATGTTTCTTTCTTCGATCGGCTCTGCTCAGCGTACTCTTCTTGCACTAGTGGAAGATACGTTCGGCCAGGTCAGTTAATTTTATGTTCATTTATGTATTTGCATGCGCACTCCAACACACTTCCAGTCAGCTTGTTAAAGTAGGTTAATGCTAAGTTATGTTCAGGAATTTCCTTCATGTTAGCTTTTTTTTTTGGTATTTTTTATAACCAACTTTAACCTGCTGTGGCTAGTTAGCTTGCTTTATGTTGCTACAGATGTTGGCGCCATGTTATAAGCTAGCTGATTAAATGACAATGAAGACAACTAAATGAGTTAACATTATATAACAAATTTTAAATTATATGGCTTTTCAAAGGCAATGTTCGGCTAGTTCCCAATGCTAACTGTGACTGATTCCACCCTGAGTCAATGATAGCTGCCACAGTAGATGTTGCAGCTTGTAATTCAACTTTAAATGTGCTTTTTCTTTTCATGATACTTTCATATGGAGAATCACAAGAGGCGTAGAGAGAATTATAAAGCATTTTATCTATTGATAAATATGTACAATTAAAAAATATGGGTAATAAATGTGTTTAAATTAAATTCAACGGAATTTACAACGGAATGACATTTTCATGTGAAAAGGTGAACATAAAAACTTTTGAACTTTAAAGCATTTTATTCCATCATTAACATTAACTAACTGAGTGGGGATTCATAAAAAATAACCTAAAACAAAGAACATGAAACTAAATCTGTATTCGTAATTCAATATGTAAATATATATTTTTATTTCTCTTTTATATGACTATGAATGTTGTGGTCTTCCATACTTTATAGTGATAAAAAATTGGAACACTGATAATGGACACTGTACATGTGATTTAAGTAACATTACAGAACAAATATTTAATTTAACAAGAATACTGTGCCTTTATATTAAATGCTCATGAGTAAGCATGTCCCTTTTACTGTTTATAGGGTAACTACATCAAGATGTTTAAGGTCAGGTTCTCCCATGAAATAAAGCAGTTAATTTGAGAAATATTTGTACAACCAAAAGTGTTTAGTTAAAGTCTTGTGGTGAGTTCCCATTACATTTTAAGTGTACTTTTAAAATTTGTTGCTGCCAAACTGTGTTGTACAGATGGCTTACTTACAACTATGGCGAAAAAGAAAAAGAGAAATGGATCATCTTCTGCAAGATTATGACATTGATAACAGTCTGCCAGGCATCCCAAGCAGTTCTGACAGTGACAGTGTGCCTGCCACTCCAAATAGTTTTAACAGTGACAGTCCTGAAACTACAACACTTGACTTGAATACGGATGTGGACCATGACCATACTGACTCAGAAGAAGAACTAAGTGATGAAACTGAAGTAGCTGTGAACTTTGAAGAGGACTTGAGACAGTGGGCTATTAAAAACAGAGAGACACACAGATCTTTGAATGAATTGCTGTCCATATTAAGAAAGCAAGGACACCTGTTGCCTGTGGATGCCAGGACACTCCTCGATACTCCGCAAGATAAAGTGTCTAAGGCTAAATGTGGTGGGCACTATGTGTACTATGGCTTAGAAAAGGGAATCTGCCATTTTTTAGGTCAGACAAACAGTAATGCCGTACACCTCAGTGTAAACATTGATGGCATCCCGCGTTTCAAAAGTAGTGGCATCCAGTTCTGGCCAATACTGGCAAAGTTTAGCCATTTTGATCCGTTTATTGTGGCTGTTTTTAGTGGAAAAAAGAAACCTGTTATAAAGTTATAAAGTCCAGACTTACACTGTCCATATTAAAGCTCTGATCTGTAATGCATAATTCGTATAATAGTTGTGAAAGATGTATAATCAGAGGTGATCATGTTGAGGGAAGAATAGTTTTCAGTGAGCAGGATTGCACTTCCCGAACTGATGAAGCTTTCAGAGGAGTAGAGTACAGCAACCACCAAAACGGTGTCAGCAGCTTTACTGCAGCAGGAGTTCCTTGTGTAAGCTCATTTGTGTTAGATTACATGCATATGGTCTGCTTGCGAGTAGTAAGACGTCTGTTAATATTTTTGACTCGTGGCCCAAAACCTTGTCGTTTGTCTGTCAGGCAAAAGGATGAAATATCTCAAAAACTAAACAAACTGAGAGGAAAGATGCCAAATGAATTTGCACGGCAACCCGGAGTTTACATGAACTTGACAGGTGGAAGGCAACCAAACTCCACCAGTTTTTGTTATACACAGGACCTGTTGTACTAAAACCCGTGTTATCCTCAAAAAGATACAAACATTTTTTGTCCTTGACAGTAGCCATGTCTGTAATGCTGGAGTCAGATGATCAGACTCTGAATGCTTACCTCCAGTTTGCTCATGAACTAATGAAACACTTTGTCATTTGCTGTGCTAAGCTGTATGGAAAGTGTTTTTGTGTGTACAATGTGCATGGACTAATCCATCTCCATGAAGATGTAAGGAACTTTAACTGTTCATTAAATGAGATTCAGTTTTCCTTTTGAAAACTACCTACAAAAAATCAAACAACATGTGAGGAGTGGAAAAAGTCCCCTGGAACAGGTTACAGGGCGTTTAACAGAAATTGAACATGTACAAGTAAATGAGAGCAAAACACAACCTCACAGCAAACCTAAATGGCTTGTTTCTGTGAAAGAAAAAGACTGTTGCTTTCTTTTGAGAGATGACAGTTTTGCTTTCATTCAAGAAAAGGTTGCAGATGGCAGTTTTGTGTGTGATATTATGCACCTCAATATTATTTCAGCAACCATGCAACTCAAAACTTATAAATATAGTGTGCACAGGAAATGGGCATGTTAAAATGAAAAGAAGACTACTGAATGAAACGGATCTGTTCCGCAAGGTGGTTTGTCTCCCTCAAGAAACTGATGGTTATGTCCTCATACCACTTTGCCATGGCATGGAACACAAATCTTAAAGGTTGAATTTAGCCTATTCTCCACTAATATTACAGTCCACTAATGTTTTAATGAAGTCTGATACAAATGTATACCTGCTCCCGCAATGCAAGTTGCTGTGGATAAGACTTATGATAAATAGTAACATGCATACACTGTACTTTCTAGATAATGTATTCCAGGGCTGTGTGGGTGGAGAATGGAAGGAATATGGAGGGTACAGTTCCTGACAATTGGATAGACATAATGGATAAAACCGTTAGATGGCCAAAAACTAAACCAACAGAAGCCTTCAAGATGAAAAGGAACCCCCAGGATGACTGGCTGACATTCTCATTAATTAAGAGAAAACTTAGTTCAGGTAGGTTTTGAAAAATGAATAGTTTAATTCCTGAGCAATCAAGTTAAAATATTGTTGATAAAATAAAGTTGAATTTTGTTTGACTTCTAGCTAGTATTCGTGAATGTGAAAACTACAACCTCACCAGCCAAACCGAGGAGTGTGAGGAGGTAATCGTTGGAGAGAAGAGGAAAAGGGCTAAAAGGCGTTTTGACGATTTTGTTATAGGCATGTTTTTCAGTGGATTTGGGAATCTTGAATATGAATATGTATAAACTGAACACAGACTGGGCCTCACATATTAGGCCGGTATTGTTTTTTACTTGTTTATTTGCACTGTTTTCAGATTCTGATGAGATGGAGGAGGAGCCCATGATAGGTAAATATTTGTATTATTCTGATAAAACAATGCTATATGTAAGTTCATTTTCCGTTATGTTGGAGACTAATATGCTTATTTTTGCTTGTCACATCTGTATAGGTGACAAGCTGTCGCCCTATCCCATTGCACCAAAAAATTTATGTGTTTCAGACTGGCAAGCTGGCAAGTCTCAGGACAGGTTAATGTCCACATCCAGTGAGTGTTCCTCACATTAAACCACCCACCTTTTCATCTAAAAATAACTATTAAATCAAATGACATTCTTGTTGTTTTTTCCTAGAACCTCGGCATGCAACTCTAAATAGTGCTAAAGGTCATAAATCCAGTGATGTCTCCAGGCACAGCAGCAGTTCAGAGCACACAGTCAGGTGGGGGTCAGTGTCCAGTCAGTGTGTTACAGTGTGACAAGTATTTAAGTGTCTAAGTATTAAATGGCCAAGTGACAATAATTAATATGGCATGGCACACCTACACGTCCAACAATAGCTCCAGGTACGGCAGAATCTTGTCCATGGACAGCATCAGTACCAGGGGGCAAAATATCACTATCAGGGACACCATCAGATCCAGGCGCCGCTCTGGCTCCAGGCACCGCCCCAGCTCCAGCTACCGTTCCCGCTCCGGCTCCAGCTCCAGGCGCCGCTCCAGCTCTAGCTCCAGGTGCCGCTCCAGCTCCAGGCACCGCTCCACTCCAAAGCATGGTGAGTTGTCCAAAGGTCGCAAGTATTTATCAAACAATTTGCAATTTAACAAGTAGTATCAGTGCACCCCTAATTGTTACAAAGGAACAGATTCATAATTAGATGTCTTAGGACCCAAAGCTGTTGCTTTTCTCACAGAAATGTTACGTGGTAGTTTCCTAAAGAGCCTTGTTTTCTTTTACAGGTACTGCAGATGCAGGGTCTCAGAGGGAAACAGATATGTTCCCAATGCCCCCAGTAAGTAAGTGCTTTAGTATTTAAAACCTTGTCAAAAGCACCCAAACAGAAAAAAAAACTGGGAAAGCAAACTAGAAAATGTTCTTTTTCTTCTTCTTCTCCTGACTTCTCCTGTTAGGGGTAGCCACAGAGGATCAAGTATCTGTCGTTTTCTGCATAATGATTTGGCAAAAGTTTGCCTTTACTTAGCTAACCCTCCCCATTTATCTGGGCTTGAAACTGGTGCTTAAAGATACCTTGCATGCCCAGTGATTGGTTAAACTACAAATCTTATTACTCTAGATATGGTGGTATTCTGTAATGTTTGAATATACAGTATATTTGTTTGAATATTTCTTTGTACCCAAACAATACTCACTGTTTTATACCCAAAACACTATAATTTGATTACATCAAAATAATTGTAAACCAGCCTAGTTATTAAATATTTGAGTTGTAATAGATAAGGAAATCATCATTAAAATAAATGTTTTTCAGAATTTCAGAAAAAAGTCTTGGCCAAGTTGATTGACATACACATGGAGGTGCAACGCCTTGGCAGAAGTGAGCCTGCCTGTTCCGCTGCCTGTATTGAGAGGTTGGAGACTATAGAGGACTTCCAGAGGAAGGAGCAGTACCTCAGTGACAGACAAGCTTTTGATACCCTGGTAGGATATGAGAGCCTCTTGTAAATGATTACAGTTTACAGTGTGTTCATTACACATGATTGTTTTCCAAAATAATGAGTAAATTCATTGGAAGTACACTATTTAATACTCATCTGGGTTGTCATTGAAAAATGTTTTGTTGTGGATTTTTTTCAAATAGGTGCTGCAACTTGCAAGAATTGGAGGGAGGGATGTTAAGGACTGTGTGTACAGAGTCCTTGACCAGTATGTTTTAATGTATGGATTAACACATGTGATAGGCTCCATTTTAAAAAACATACAATTGATTACCCATTATTATAGTTACACTTTTGGTTGATATCCTGTCTGTGAGCAGGATCTCCACTGTTTTACTTGATTCCTAATTCACTTAAATCTACATATATATATTTTTTTTTCTTCAGGCTTTTCACTAATTTTCTGATGGCACATTTTAATATGAAGGGAAAGGGGAACAAGGACAAAATGGCTGTAAGGAGAACACAAACCTCTATATAGAGAGCTATACAAAATTATGTAAGCTGTCTATTTATATTATACAATAAATTTTAGAAGAAATGTGTTGTTTAATAGTAAAAAGTATTATTATTTTTATATTTAAAATACAAGTATTTTTAAATACAAGTTAGTATTTTAATATTTGTTAAATTGGGACTGTACAGACAGTGGCAATTTACAAGTGTGTTTAGTTAATGTTTGTCCATAGTTGCCTAGATGTAAACCATTTTATTTTCCTGAAAATATGTGTTGACTTAGTGTAGGTACAAGGTTTAGCAACTTTGCACATGTATAACTGTTTTATTTCAACTCTTGGAACTAATCAAACAGCATGCATCAGAGCATCTGAAGCATGCACCAGCTAGAAAGGGAGGAGGTGGACACAACTGTAAATAAATGAAAAATAATAAGTTGAGTTCGAAAATTGTATTGTTCTGTTGTATGTGTTATTTAAATAAAAGTTTTAATTAAATGCATGGTGGGACTGTTTATTTATAAATGAATTTAGCCAAGAGGCTCGATATACATAAGGGTCTAAAATTAGTCTGCTTTTGATATTATAAGACCGCAGACCTATGATGACCGCATTTGAACTCATTTGAAACGTCGTATAGCGGTCCAGCGGACGTCGGCATTGGACGTTCAGAAGACGTCGAAAAAAGATGTCATAAAAACTTTCATTCTGGCTCCTCAGGGGACGTCGTTTCGACGTATGACGAAGACGTCGAAAAGACGTTTAGAATGTTCTGACAAATGCAATCTATATTTTTTTGGTCAAAGATATTCACACATTTATGACTGGCAAATACTTTCGGTATTACAGCTTGAGCAGTCAACTGGTTAGTAAGTAGTAGGTAAGTCGCCTGTTATTCTCGCAGTGCATCCCTCTCACGCTTAAAAAAAAGAAAAAAAGAAAAACTTTCCCTAAAGCACAGTGAAGGAATCCACCCACCCTGTACACACGAAAAAGCAGTACTTTTAATACAAAACCTTTAACTCACTCAACCTTAATCTTGCCATCTTTTATTAGTAAGAACCTATCAAATGTCCGTTATTTTTTTCTAATTATCAAGTATACTGTGCTTTCTTTGGACAGCACACTTTTGTGTTTTCACTTCTGCATTTTACTTTCCGTAAAATGCAGAAGTTTTTACTAGTTTCATAGTTTTTTATTTTGTTTTTATATCACCTTTTATTCTTATTATAATGTTAATATATTTCTTTTTATCGCGTATAATTCCTATTACCATGTGTGACGGTGTGGGTGATGGCGGAATGATGGACACTGCAAATCAGGTTGGTGGTCGCTCAAGGCTTCTTTTTAATTTTTCACAAAACATACAGGACCGAAAGGTTGGTTAATTGGCAGCTCAATGATGACGCATGTCAGTCAGCAGAGCTTCGTGAAACTGCTGGCTAATTACATTTTCTCTGAGCCAATGTGAACATACAATGGCCATAAATCTGAATAAAACATACATAATAAAAATAAAAATACAAAAGCATACTCCTTTAGGAATGCATTAATGCAGTGAAACCGTAAACTCAAGTGACCAATATTTTGTATAACAAAAAAGAAAAGAACAGAAAAACGCAACTCAAATGGCCTTAACAGTTCAGCGTCGCGAGAGTATGCAGCACGTGTAATGCTAATGCTAACGGCTTCAACGATTTACACAGAACATGACAAAAAACCGAATATAAAACCTTTTACAAAACATACAGGACCAAGGTTGGTTAATTGGCAGCTCAATGATGACATGTCGATCTTAAAATGAAATATACAGAGGTTCAGGTTTACAAAAGCTGATACATAAGAGTTGAGCTTTGTGCTCGAAAACAATCAAAACAATCAAAGCAGCTTACCAGCAGCGGAGCTTCGTGAAACTGCTGGCTAATACACAGCGCCGCCCCCTGATATAACGACCGTGATAGAGCGCGGTGCAACAACCAATGGCGTGTTTCCCAATTTATGCATGGTTAACTAATATTATTTTAACTCCGTTACACATGTATAATTGTATACATGAAAGATTAAAAGAATAAAATGATACATCACCATCTACTCAATCCATTAAGCAAATACCCTTTATGCACCCGTCTTTACATAAGTACGGTCTTTAAATATTTTTTACAATAGTAGTGCTATAATATTGTACAAATATTTATTTTGCCCTATTTTAGATAATGTCACCTCCTGTTTGAATATGAGGTGGGGTCGTATTATACACAAAACTAAAGAAAACCCCTCCTTTTATATTACTCTCTCCTCGATAAAGTAGCGTATAGGATCACGCTGGACGTGTCTGGTATCGATGTTTTGACTTTTTTATGGTTTGGACTGCAAGGCTTGTTGTTTAGGTAAGATGACTACACTGCATTATATATATAAATATATAATTTTTCCTATCATTGATATTCACGCCGATCTTGTTATGAGAAGTTGCTTTTCTGGGTTTTTATTTGTTGAACAATTATCTAAAAATTCATGAAATAATATAGGCTATAATAAATCAACGCAGTAAGCTGCAATATTTTAAGTTTTTTAACTTTATTAATATTTTATAATACTTGATCAAGTAGGCTGAAAATCTTTATTGTGTAATGTTAAGATTACATAGAGCTTTTTTAATGTCCACATGCGTTCAGAGCAAATATTTCGTTTCATTTCCTTGTTTTCTATCATTTACAAAATCGTTCTACACGACCATGTAGCAAACAACACTTGTTACTGTTACAGTACGCCGGCATATTATCGAATAAAGGTAGTCTAACATCTGAAGAGAACTAAAGACCTGAAAGCACTGCTCTCCAGTTGTCCACTGCTCCTTCAGGAATTGGTCACTCCTCAAATGCAGATGACATTTTTTGTTGCTGATGCACTGTGTGCACCTGTTCACAATGAAATGGAAATAATCACTCACTAACTTTTATTCATGGATTTTCCGTCTAGTCTAGGAATATTCTTAAGCAGTTTGACAATTGTTTTGGGTATGGACCAAGGCAGTGAGAACAGTACAACGGAAGCGCAGCAGCAGAAACACACAACAGAAATAACACCAGTTTCAGAGTGCCATTTATCATTTGGAACATGTGCATGTAGAAGTGAGAGGCGGAAACTTTACATTTCAAACATTCATTTCATTTCACACGTTCGGAAACTTTTCAGGCATGTAAAATAGTATTCATGCTATCATAGATTTAGCTTAGTTTTATATGTGTTCTCATGATAATTAAATTGTGCACAATTTTAATTTGTTTTAATCCATGTTTTCTTACCACCAGGTTAATGGAACCGTACTAAGAATGTCAAAAAAGCAGACTTTATTTGTTGTTATTGTCTTCATTGTTGGTGGATTATATCTCATGTGGTATTTTGTGGTAAGTTACTTTACATGGATTTCATGACACATGTTGTGCCAAAAAGTGATTGTCTGCCAAAAAACTGATTACCGTCCGCGGGAGCGCGCACAGCCTCTTAAAGACGCATCGCAGTTCCGCACGACTATAGCTGCTTCTTTCGGCATCCAAATCATCTTAAAGTGCAAAAACTGCTCCACTACATATCCCCGAGCTAATAGTCAGGTATATCTTCCTGAAATGTGAAGGTTTGGGGAGTTTTTAACTAAATAATTGCAATAAAAAGTCAAACAGAAGCCGTTTAGAAATCGGTCCTCGGTCGGAACCGTGCTGTAAAACGATAAAAGATTAAGGTCATGAAGCAGGACTCAGACAGTTCTAATGTGATATATTAATGCATATTTGTATTTTGTAATAGCTCCCACGTCTGCCTGTTTCACTACACGACTAATGTCTTGATATATAACAATAAAGAAATTCTTCCAGTCATTTAATGAGTCAGTGGATTTTCCTGCTCAGTGCAGTATAACCCATCCAGTCATTTTTACCACTTTAAATACGTCTACAAGACCAGTGTAACAGTAAAATGTTTTATCATTACCAAAAAAAAAAATGATTAAAAAGACAATATCCTGTTCACTGAAAGGCCTTTTGTGCTTCAGTTTAACGTTACTAAACTCTTCTTACATATATTTACAGAATTATCAATAATCTAACCTATTTTTCCACTTTAAACTATAGGACCAATTAACCAGTATAATTCTGTTTTCCCCTTGCCAAAAAGTGATTAAAGGCAATATATAATTAATAGAAGGTTCTTTCGGTCTTAATTTAACTTAATTACACTCTTATGGGTTATATTTAAACATGTATTAAACATCTAATTCTATTTTACTACTTTTAGCACCCTATAGCAGCAGTACAACCAGTAAAGGCTGTTTTAATTGCCCATTTTTGTTGTGGATTTTTTCAAATAGGTGCTGCAACTTGCAAGGAAGTGGAGGGAGGATGTTAAGGACTGTGTGCCTGGAATGTAAGCCAGTATGTTTAATGTATGGATTAACACATGTGATGGGCTCAATTTTAAAAAACATACAATTAATTACCCGTTATTATAGTTACAGTTTTGGTTGATATCCTGTCTGTGAGCAGGATCTCCACTGTTTACTTGATTCATAAATCTACATATATATATATTTTTTTCTTCTTCAGGCTTTTCACTAATTTTCTGATGGCACATTTTAATATGAAGGGAAAGGGGAACAAAGACAAAATGGCTGTGGAGAACACAAACCTCTATAGAAATATACAAGGTATATGACTGTCTGTTTATATTTATACAATAAATTTTAGAAGGAAATGTATTGTTTAATAATAGTAAAAGTAATGATTATTTTTATATTTAAAACACAAGTATTTTTAAATACAAGTTGAATGTTACACAATATTTGTTAAATTGCAGGACTGTGTACAGACAGTGGCAATTTACAAAGTGTGTTTTAGTTAATATTGTCATAGTTGCCTAGATGTAAACCATTTTTATTTTCCTGAAAATATGTTTGACTTAGTGTAAGAGTACAGAGTTGCCTTTGCACATGTATAACTGTTTTATTTCAACTCTTGGAACTAATCCAAACAGCATGCATCAGAGCATCTGAAGCATGCACCAGCTAAAGAGGAGATGGACACAACTGTAAAATAAATAAAAATAATAAATGATTGAGTTCGAAAATTGTATTGTTCTGTTGTATGTGTTATTTAAATAAAAGTTTTAATTAAATGCATGGTGGGACTGTTTATTTATAAATGAATTTAGCCAAGAGGCCCACGATATACATGAGGTCTAAAATTAGTCTGTCTTTGATATTATAAGACCGCAGACCTGTTGACCGCATTTGAACTCATTTGAAGCGTCGTATAGCGGTCCCAGCGGATGGCATTAGACGTTCAGAAGACGCCGAAAAAAGATGTCATAAAACTTTCATTCTGGCTCCTCAGGGGACGTCGTTTCGACGTATGGCGAAAGACGTCGAAAAAGATGTCGTTTAAGAATAAACCCTGACAAATACAATCTATATTTTTTGGTCAAAGATATTCACACATTTATGACTGGCAAATGCTTTTCCGGTATCACAGCAGACAGTCAACTGGTTATTTGTTCATTTTTCTTTGCTTAAAGACAGTTTGTCTATACGAGAAGGACAGATGAGCACTTTTTTATCAAAATCGCCTGTTATTTATCCTCTCACGGGCTTGCAGCAAAAAGAAAAAGATAACTTTCCTAAAGCACAATTGAAAGGAATCCACCCACCCTGTACACGAAAAGCAGTACTTTATTGCAAAAACCTTTAACTCCTCAACCTTAATCTTGCCATCTTTTAGTAAGAACCTATCAAATGTCGTTATTTTTCTAATTATCAAGTATACTGTGCTTTTCTTTGGACAGCACACTTTGTCATTTCACTTCTGCATTTTACTTCCCGTAAAATGCAGAAGTTTTTACTAGTTTCATAGTTTTTTATTTTGTTTTTATATCACCTTTTATTCTTATTATAATATTACAATACTGCTTCTTTTATCGCGTATAATTCCTATTACCATATTATAATTGTATACATGAAAGATTAAAACAATAAAATGATACATCTTATCCTACTCAATCCATTAAGCAAATACTCTTATGCAAAACCTTTACGCAAATGCAGTCTTTAAATATTTTTTACAATAGTAATTACTATAATATTGTACAAATATTTATTTTGCCTATTTTAGATATAATGTCACCTCCTGTTTGAATATGAGGGGTGGGGTCGTATTATACACAAAACTAAAGAAAACCCCTCCTTTTATATTACTCTCTCCTCGATGTTTAACCTAAAAGTAGTGTATAGGATCACGCTGGACGTGTCTGGTATCGATGTTTTTGACTTTTTATGGTTTGGACTATATTTGTTTAGGTAAGGTGACTACACTGCATTATATATATAAATATATAATTTTCCTATCATTGATATTCGCGATCTTGTTATGAAGTTGCTTTTCTGGGTTTTATTTGTTGAACAATTATCTAAAAAATTCATGAAATGATATAGGCTATAATAAGAATCAACTGCAGTAAGCTGCATAATATTTTAGGATTTTTTAACTTTATTAATATTTTATGTACTTGATCAAGTAGGCTGAAAATCTTTTGTTATTAATGTTGAATTTTGCCGACTTTTTTAATGTCCACATGCGTTCAGAGCAAAATATTTCGTTTCATTTCCTTGTTTTCTATCATTTACAAAATCGTTCTACACGACCATGTAGCAAACAACACTTGTTACTGTTACAGTACGCCGGCATATTATCGAATAAAAGGTGGTCTAACATCTGAAAGAGAACTAAAGACCTGAAAGCACTGCTCTCCAGTTGTCCACTGCTCCTTCAAGAATTGGTCACTCACTCAAATGCAGACGTGACATTTTGTTGCGGTGCACTGTGTGCTGTTCACAATGACAAATAATCACTCACTAACTTTTATTCATGGATTTTCCGTCTAGTCTAGGAATATTCTTAAGCAGTTTGACAATTGTTTTGGGTATGGACCAAGGCAGTGAGAACAGTACAACGGAGGCGCAGCGGCAGAAACACACAACGAAATAACCACCAGTTTCGAAGTGTGCCATTTATCATTTTGGAACATGTAGGAGAGTGAGAGGCGGAGGCTTTACATTTCAAACATTCATTTTCATTTCACGTTCGGAAACTTTTTCAGGCATGTAAAATAGTATTCATGCTATCATAGGTTTTAACTTAGTTTTTATATGTGTTCTCTGATAATAAAATGGTGCACAATTTTAATTTGTTTTAATCCATGTTTTCTTACCACCAGGTTAATGGAACCGTACTAGAATGTCAAAAAGCAGACTGTTGTTGTTATTGTCTTCATTGTTGTGGATTATATCTCATGTGGTATTTTGTAGTAAGTTGCTACATGGATTTCATGACATGTGTGCCAAAAAGTGATTGTCTGCCAAAAAACTGATTAGCGTCCGCGGGAGCGCGTACAGCCTCTTAAAGACGCATCGCAGTTTCCATACGACTATAGCTGCTTCTTTCGGCATCAAATCATCTTAAAGTGCAAAAACTATCCACTACATGTATCCCCGAGCTAATAGTCAAGGTATATCTTCACCAAATGTGAAGGTTTGGGAGTTTTAACTAAATAATTGCAATAAAAGTCAAACGAAGCCGTTTAAATCGGTCCTCGGTCGGAACCGTGCTGTAAAACGATAAGATTAGGTCATGAAGCAGGACTCAGACAGTTCTAATGTGATATATTAATGCATATTTATGTTTGTAATGGCTCCCACGTCTGCCTGTGTTTCACTACACGACTAATGTCAACGATATATAACAATAAAGGAAATTCTTCAGTCATTTTAATGAGTCAGTGGATTTTTCCTGCTCAGTGCTGCAGTATAACCCATCCAGTCCATTTTTACCACTTTAAATACGTCTACAAGACCAGTGTAACCAGTAAAATGTTTTATCATTACCAAAAAATGATTAAGGGCAATATCTGTTCACTGAAAGGCCTTTTTTGTGCTTCAGTTTAACGTTACTAAACTCTTCTTACATATATTTACAGAATTATCAATAATCTAACCTATTTTTCCCACTTTAAACTATAGGACCAGTGTAACCAGTATAATTCTGTTTTCCCCTTGCCAAAAAGTGATTAAAGGCAATATATAATTAATAGAAGGTTCTTTCGGCCTTAATTTAACTTATGTACACTCTTATGGGTTATATTTAAACATGTATTAAACATCTAATTCTATTTTACTACTTTTAACACCCCTATAGCAGCAGTACAACCAGTAAAAGGCTGTTTTCCCATTGCCCATTTTGTTGTGGATTTTTTTCAAATAGGTGCTGCAACACAGGAGGTGGAGAGGAGGGATGTTAAGGACTGTGTGTACAAGTCATATTAGTATGTTTTAATGTATGGATTAACACATGTGATAGGCTCATTTTAAAAACATACAATTAATTACCGTTATTATAGATTTACAGTTTTGGTTGATATCCTGTCTGTGAGCAGGATCCTCACTGTTTACTTGATTCCTAATTCATAAATCTACATATATATATATATTTTTTTTTTCTTCATGAGCTTTTCACTAATTTTCTGATGGCACATTTAATATGAAGGAAGGGAACAAAAGACAAATAGCTGTGGAGAACACAAACCTCTATAGAGCTATACAAGGTATGTAAGCTGTCTATTTATATTGCCACAATAAATTTTAGAAGGGAAATGTATTGTTTAATAGTAAAAGTAATGATTATTTTATATTTAAAATACAAGTATTTTAAATACAAGTTAGTATTTTTAATATTTGTTAAATTGCAGGACTGTACAGACGGTGTGATTTACAAGTGTGTTTTAGTTAATGTTGTCATAGTTGCCTAGATGTAAACCATTTTATTTTCCTGAAAATATGTTGACTTGGTGTAGGTACAGGTTGCCTTTGCACATGTATAACTGTTTTATTTCAACTCTTGGAACTAATCAAACAGCATGCATCAGAGCATCTGAAGCATACCAGCCTTCTAAAAGGGAGAGTGGACACAACTGTAAATAAATGAAAAATAATAAGTAAGTTGAGTTCGAAAATTGTATTGTTCTGTTGTATGTGTTATTTAAATAAAAGTTTTAATTAAATGCATGGTGGGACTATTTATTTATAAATGAATTTAGCCAAGAGGCCCGATATACATGAGGTCTAAAATTAGTCTGCTTTTGATATTATAAGACCGCAGACCTATGATGACCGCATTTGAACTCATTTGAAACGTCGTATAGCGGTCCAGCGGACGTCGGCATTGGACGTTCAGAAGACGCCGAAAAAGATGTCATAAAAACTTTCATTCTGGCTCCTCAGGGGACGTCGTTTCGACGTATGACGAAGACGTCGAAAAGATGTCGTTTAGAATGTTCTGACAAATGCAATCTATATTTTTTTGGTCAAAGATATTCACACATTTATGACTGGCAAATACTTTCGGTATCACAGCTTGAGCAGTCAACTGGTTATTTGTTCATTTTTCTTTGCTTAAAAGACGGTTGTCGCCTGAGGAAGGACAGATGAGCACTTTTTGCGTAAGTCGCCTGTTATTCATCCCTCTCACGGGAGCTTGCAGCAAAAAAAAGAAAAAAGAAAGATAACTTTCCCACAAAGCACAGTGAAGGAATCCACCCACCCTGTACACGAAAAGCAGTACTTTAATACAAAACCTTTAACTCACTCAACCTTAATCTTGCCATCTTTTATTAGTAAGAACCTATCAAATGTCCGTTATTTTTTCTAATTATCAAGTATACTGTGCTTTCTTTGGACAGCACACTTTTGTGTTTTCACTTCTGCATTTTACTTCCCGTAAAATGTGAGATTTAATTTCATAGTTTTTATTTTGTTTTTTATATCCTTTTTATTCTTATTTAATATTACAATATGTTCTTCTTTTTATCGCATATAATTCCTATTACCATGTATAATTGTATACATGAAAGATTAAAACAATAAAATGATACATCACCATCTACTCAATCCATTAACCAAATACTCTTATGCAAATATTTTACATAAATGCAGTCCTTTTAAATATTTTTTACAATAGTAATTACTATAATATTGGCACAAAATATTTATTTTGCCTATTTTAGATATAAATGTCACCTCCTGTTTGAATATGAGGGTGGGTCGTATTATACAAAACTAAAAGAAACCCCTCCTTTTATATTACTCTCTCCTCGATGTTTAACCTAAAGTAGTGTAGAGATCACATGGACGTGTCTGGTATCGATATTTTGACTTTTTATGGTTTGGACTATATTTGTTTTTAGGTAAGGTGACTACTGCATTATATATATAAATATATAATTTTTCCTATGCATTGATATTCCGCCGATCTTGTTATGAGAAGTTGCTTTTTCTGGGTTTTTATTTATTGAACAGTATCTAAAATTCATGAAATGATATAGGCTATAATAAGAATCCAACTGCAGTAAGCTGCATAATATTTTAAGTTTTTAACTTTATTAATATTTTATGTACTTGATCAAGTAGGCTGAAAATCTTTAGTGTGTAATGTTAAGATTTTGCCGACTTTTTTAATGTCCACATGCGTTCAGAAACAAAAATATTTCGTTTCACATTTCCTTCATTTTCTATCATTTCAAAATCGTTCTACGACCATGTAACAAACAACACTTGTTACTATTACAGTACGCCGGCATATTATCGAATAAGGTGATCTAACATCTATGAGAGAACTAAAGACCTGAAAGCACTGCTCTCCAGTTGTCCACTGCTCCTTCAAGGTGGTCACTCACTCCAAATGCAGACGTGACATTTTGTTTGCGGTGCACTGTGTGCTGTTCACAATGACAAATAATCACTCACCTTTTTATTCATGGATTTTCCGTCTAGTCTAGGAATATTCTTAAGCAGTTTGACAATTGTTTGAAATTTATGGACCAAGGCGGTGAGAACAGTACAACAGGCGCAACCAGAAACACACAACAGAAATAACCACCAGTTTCAGGGGGTGTGCCATTTATCATTTGGAACATGTGCATGTAGAAGTGAGAGGCGGAAACTTTACATTTCAAACGGTATTTCATTTCACGTTCGGAAACTTTTCAGGCATGTAAAATAGTATTCATGCTATCATAGGTTTTAGCTTAGTTTTATATGTGTTCTCATGATAATTAAATTGTGCACAATTTTAATTTGTTTTAATCCATGTTTTCTTACCACCAGGTTAATGGAACCGTGCTAAGAATGTCAAAAAGCAGACTTTGTTGTTGTTATTGTCTTCATTGTTGGTGGATTATATCTCATATGGTATTTTGGCGGTAAGGATTACTTTACATGGTTCATGACACATGTTGTGCCAAAAAGTGATTGTCTGCAAAAACGTGAATTACCGTCCGCGGGAGCGCGCACAGCCTCTTAAAGACGCATCGCAGTTTCCATACGACTATAGCTGCTTCTTTCGGCATCAAATCATCTTAAAGTGCAAAAACTATCCACTACATGTATCCCCGAGCTAATAGTCAAGGTATATCTTCCTGAAATGTGAAGGTTTGAGGAGTTTTTAACTAAATAATAATTGCAATAAGTCCAAACGAAGCCGTTTAAATCGGTCCTCGGTCGGAACCGTGCTGTAAAACGATAAAGATTAGGTCATGAAGCAGGACTCAGACAACAGTTCTAATGTGATATATTAATGCATATTTATGTTTGTAAAGGCTCCCACGTCTGCCTGTGTGTTTCACTACCGACTAATATCAACGATATATAACAATAAAGGAAATTCTTCAGTCATTTAATGGTCAGTGGATTTTTCCTGCTCAGTGCTGCAGTATAACCCATCCAGTCCATTTTACCACTTTAAATCGTCTACAAGACCAGTGTAACCAGTAAAAATGTTTTATCATTGCAAAAAATGATTAAAAAGGGCAATATCTGTTCACTGAAAGGCCTTTTGTGCTTCAGTTTAACGTTACTAAACTCTTCTTACATATATTTACAGAATTATCAATAATCTAACCTATTTTTCCCACTTTAAACTATAGGACCAGTGTAACCAGTATAATTCTGTTTTCCCCTTGCCAAAAAGTGATTAAAAGGCAATATATAATGAATAGAAAGGTTCTTTAGGTCTTAATTTAGCAATTACACTCTTATGGGTTATATTTAAACATCAACATTAAACATCTAATTCTATTTTACTTTCTTTTAACACCCCTATAGCAGCAGTACAACCAGTAAAAGGCTGTTTTCCCATTGCCAAGAAGTGATTAGGGCCTATATCTTTTTACTGAAAGCCCTTTTCTGCTTCAGGTTAACGTTAGTAGACTCTCCTGCGTTTATATTTGAAGAATTATTAAACATCTAACTAATTTTTACCCCTTTATACGCCTCTATGGAACCAGTAGAACCAGTACAATGCAGTTTACAGTACAAGAGTACAGTAAAGTTAAACTGAAGCAGAAAAGGGCTTTCAGGAAAAAGATATAGGCCCTAATCACTTTTTGGCAATGGGAAAACAGCTTTTACTGGTTATCCTGGTCCTATAGAGGGGTAAAAAGGATTGGATGCTTATTAACTGTATAAATATAAGCCACAAGAGTACAAAAAAGTTGAACTGAAGCAGAAAACGGCTTTCGGGAAAAAGATATAGGACAACCGAGGACTGATTTAAACAGCTTTGCTTGACTTTTATTGCAATTATTTAGTTACAAACTCCCCAAACCTTCACATTTCAGGATGACATTCCTTCACTATTACCTCAGGGGATACATGTAGTGGATAGTTTTTGCACTTTAAGATGATTTGATACCGAAAGAAGCAGCTGTAGTCATATGGAAACTGTGCAATGCGTCTTTAAGAGGCTGTGTGCACTCCCGCGCAGTTTTTGGCAGACAGTCATTTTTTGTCACGACACATGTTCTAACATATTCTTTATTTAGTTGTTTTATATAGTTTTTAACACAAAGTTTGCTGAAATCTAAAGACATTTGGAAGTAACTGACAGTGGAGTAGTACTGCTCAACCCTACTCCTGTATATTAACTAACTCTTTGTATATTTGCTCATAACTCTTGGTAAATCAGCTGCTATAAGATGCATGGCAATATGAATCAACTTCTAGTAACAAACCCTAATACACTGAGGTTGGAGAAGAAATTTGCTTAGTAAATAATTTTGTCTGAAATGTTGCAATCAGAAGCCTTTTGCAGGGACAAAGAGAGAGAAGTAAATGCACAGTGCTTATTCTGTATTTTATTTATGAGGTTACTTGGGAAAAATACTAAATGACCTTATGTGATTTGGAGGTTTCCATACAGAGTTCCACATGACATGGATATTTTATATTTTAATTCAATGACTAACACTAGTCATACTCGTTCACACTTATTTGTGTATGTGTTTACCTTAGAAAAACAGTGCTGCTTTAGAGAGTTATGGCCTGCTAATGCCTACAGAGACAAGAAACCAACTCGACTATTCCACCTCCATCTCACCCTCTGAGCTTCAGGACATTGCAAAGGGGCTAGAATGGCCAGTTCTTCTCACACGGATCACAGCAACCAGTCAAGCAACGAGTGCTAAGACCAGCTCGTATAAACTGCAGAATCCCCTTCATAGCTACAGCATCGGGGATGTCATCACGGTGATCATAATGGCGAGAAACGAGCTGGGCCAACCAAAACTTTACGGTGGAGATTTCTTCCAGGCAAAGCTGTATAACAACGAACTAAAGGCTAGTGTGTTTGGAGAAGTGATCGACAATTACAATGGTACTTACACAGTAAACTTCACACTGCCATGGGAAGGACAAGCCATAGTTTCAATACGACTGATCCACTCCAGTGAAGCCATAGAGGTAAGCATGTGGAAAATCTTTAGGATGTTTTTGTTTTCTGTGTTTATGTTCATTGTAATTTTTTCTCTGTAAAAATAGGTATTACGCAGACACAGAGAAAGCGAGCCTGATAAGGTGTATTTCCTGGGTGTGTACAGAGAGGATGGCCATGAAGAGAAGGTGGTGTGTAATGCCAACAGCAGTGCCAGGCTGCTAAGTGCATCTCCATGCTGTTGTGAATACAAAGATGGTGTTACCATGGAATTCTGGGTGTGTCGCAAGCCAAGAACCCTGCCGTGTTCAGCCTGGGTAGAGCACAGCTTTGGAGGATACCAAGCAGAATTGTCTCCTCTGGAGTCTGCACTGTTACACAGGTAAAAGAATGCTGTCTGATGGTGGGGCGGGGCAGGGAATGATGCAACCGCACTAACATTTAAAGAAAATTCATTGTAGCCCTAACATGCCATTAAGCGTCAAACCCAACCTTACGCAAGCCAAAACAAATAAAATGGTTTTGGCATTATGTAAACAATAGCCTCCCAAATCTAGTATGCCTGTCTATTGCTTTGTGTGAATAAACAAGCTTAACGTTTGAGCTTCTCTCCACAGACAGAAAACTGATGTTGTACTAGACAGGAGTGATGTCACAGTGTACGTTTCTCATGGCAACCGAGTCTCCAGTAAGTTCTTGTAACATTTGGGCAAAACTAATGATATATTATATATATTGTCCAAAAGAAATGTGACTTCCACGGTTAATGTAAGGTTCAGACTCAGTTAAGTTTATGCGTATAAGCAGAATTCTGTGCCATTAAAATTCACCTTATATGACACTTTCTATACTGCATATTCTGTTGTCATTTTCAAGAGCATTTTTAGCAAGAAATCTATTAATTATCACTACTAAAAACTTACTAGTACTTAGTGTCAACTTTTCTGAATCAAGCCATTACACACTTTTGCTGCAGAGAAAATTGGCTGAAAAGGAGATCTAACAGAATTTTTAAAAATACAAAACTCTTTAACTGGGGATAAACGTTTTCAGAGGAGTACAAAAGATGTTCCAAAAGTGTTACACTAAGACTGTGGTCGATCACAAACTTCCTGTTAGACTGATAGACAATTGTGAACAAAAACTTTTGAATATTGTCATTTCTGTAGTATTTATGTATTATGCCAGTCACAAGGCTGCCTTGGTCGTTTGGAGAAGATAGCACTGGAAAAAGAGTAGAACTTTATAATAATAGTACTGGTGACTGAATTGGTTGGACCATTGGCTCAAAAATGAACTCCAAGCAATGGAATAAGAAAAAGTCAGCAACATTCAAAAGGTCCGTGATACTGCAGCAAGACAAAGCTGCATCTAAGTACACCAGAGATAAAGGGTTCAAAAATCATAAAAGGGCTTCCTTCCCTTGCTCAGCTCATTTGAACCCAGGGGACTTTTTAAAGATGGGTATTTACAGACATGGAAACCAGAAGACCACAAGCAAGCACAGGCAATGCTGCAATAGTTAACTTTGTAAGCTTATCCAATGCACAAGCAGCCATCCATTATCAGACTTCTTTCAACAACAACAAAATGTCACCTGGCTGATTTGACAAGTTGCTGATTTTGTCTTATGACACCTGAAAATACAACTTCTGTCTAATATATTTTGACAATGTTATGTGTTGTTGTAGATAATAAGATATTCCAATTCTCTGAAATTTTAAATTGACGAACATTATTTGGAAGTTGAAAGTTTTTTTGCTGATTGGTAAACCTCTGCCCACCTATATTTCTGAGATATTCTGCCTCTCTAAGATCTTTTTTTTAAAAACACAGGTTACAGGTTACTGATGTGGAAAAATCCTCCACCAGCTGTTTCTTTTTAGTACCTTTTACTTTTCCAGCTTTTTGTTGCCCCTGTCCCAACTTGTTTTGAGACATGCATTTTTTATAGCTACGCCACTGTAGCCCTAGACTTCATTGTTAGAGACTTGGATCTGATTACATAAAAAAATCTGTTGATTATATGACAATATCTCTTGCAAAAAGGCTTATACAAATATAATTGAATTAGCAGACATTCAGAGATTAATCTGGCACATACATTTTAATGCATTTGGGGCGTGTGTGTGTGTGTGTGTCTGAGTGGGTACGAATGTGAAATGTGTTCCAGGGTTACGTACTCCTGTGCCTGCTGGTTTCTATTTGGACGACAAGTGGACTTCAATGTTGTGCCACAGCAAGTCATTTCCAGAGCCCAGTGACATTACAAAATGTTTGAGAGACAAGCAAATACTGATGATGGGGGATTCCACACTGAGGCAGTGGTTTGAACACCTTGTCAAGACTGTCCCAAGTATGACATACACACACACATTATTGTTTCAAATAGGTTTGAATGCACTTATATAGATGGTAGTTTGGAATTTAAAAAAAAATCATTAAAGTTCTCGAACACCTATTAATTTTACATTCGACTATACTGAATTGTATTCTATTCTGTATACTCTGAACTGTATTATGTATTTTCATACATTTCAATTATTGCTCTGTCTAAAATAATCCAGTCAGTCTGCACCTCTGTACCATCCTTAAGTAATGTAGAACAACATGTATTCTCATGACATGATTAAGAACAAAATGGCATGCCACATTTCAGAAGTGAATTACAGTTTCACTCCTTCACTTCCCCATTTTGCCACACCACAACATTTGGTACATAGTGATTTACCATTGGGCATTGAAAAACTTCTCACAAAGTTGTAATTAGAACATGTGAAAGAATGACTTGGGGACCATAATAATCATTTACCCATGGTAACTATAGACTTTAATTTAGTTTGAATGTTTGTGTCTTCCTCTTTTAAACCAAATGAATTACTACAGAAATGTCCAGAACATCTAATTGTCTGCCTGTTTTTTGCTAACATACAGCAGCAAAAACACTTGTTTTTGACATTTGGTTTTTGCCACTTGTACTTGCCATTGGTTTTCCCCAACGTTGAGGTTATTGGAGCAAAATCTTGTAATTAGAATTTCAAAGTTGCTCTGTTTACTTCAAGTATAATGGAAAACATTTACACTCATTCAATGCAATGGCATGAAATATATGCATATACAGATGTGGACAAAATTGTTGATACCCTTCCGTTACGGAAAGAAAAACCCACAGTGGTCACTGAAATAACTTGAAACTGACAAAAGGAATAATACATAACAATTTACTGAAAATTAACAAATTAAAATCAGACATTGCTTTTGAATTGAGGTTCAACAGAATTATTTAAAAAAACAAACTTATGAAACTGGCCTGGACAAAAATGATGGTACCCCTAGAAAAGACTGAAAAGAATTTGACTGTAGGGTGTCCTGTCCTGTGTGTCCTGTAATTAGCATCACAGGTGTCTTCAAGCTTGTTATCAGTCAGTGTGCCTATTTAAAGGGTGAAATGTAGTCCCTGTGCTGTTTGGTATTATGGTGTGTACCACACTGAACATGGATTATAGACAGATAAGGAGAGAATTGTCTCAAGAGATTAGAAAGAAAAATATAGACAAGCATGTTAAAGGTAACGGCTATAAGACCATCTCCAAGCAACTTGATGTTCCTGTGACAACAGTTGCACATATTATTCAGAAGTTTAAGGTCCACAGGACTGTAGCCAACCTCCCTGGACGTAGCCGCAAGAGGAAAATTGGTGACAAATTGAAAAGACGGATAATAGGAATGGTAACCAAAGAGCGCAGAACAACTTCCAAAGAGACTAGAGGTGAACTCCAAGGACAAGGTACATCAGTGTCAGATCGCACCATCCATTGCTGTTTGAGCCAAAGTGGACTTAATGGAAGACGACCGAGGCAAATCATAAAGCGAGACTGGAATTTGCCATAATGCATATTGACAAACCACAAAGCTTCTGGCAGAATGTCCTTTGGACAGATGAGAAAAAACTGGAGCTTTTTGGCAAGTTCCATCAGCTCCATGTTCACAGATGCAAAAATGAAGCATACAAAGAAAAAGAACACTGTACCTACTGTGGAACATGGATGAGGTTCAGTTATGATCTGGGGCTGCTTTGCTGCGTCTGGCACAGGGAGTCTTGAATCTGTGCAAGGTACATTGAAATCTCAAGACTATCAAGCATTCTGGAACAAAATGTGCTGCCCAGCGTCAGAAAGCTTGGTCTCAGTCGCAGGTCATGGGTCCTCCAATGATGACCCAAAACACGCGCCTCAAAACACCCAAGAATGCCCAAGAACAAAACATTGGACTGTTCTGAAGTGGCCTTCTGTGAGCCCTGATCTAAATCCTATCAAACATCTGTGGAAGGAGCTGAAACGTGCAGTCTGGAGAAGGCACCCTTCAAACCTGAGACAGCCTGGAGCAGTTTACTCACGATGAGTGGGTCAAATACCTGTTGACAGGTCTAGAAGTCTCATGGAGAGTTACAGGAATCGCTTGATTGCAGTGATTGCCTCAAAAGGTTGTGCAACAAAATATTAAGTTAGGGGTACCATCATTTTTGTCCAGGCCAGTTTCATTAGTTTGTTTTTTTAAATAATTCTGTTGAACCTCAATTCAAAAGCAATGTCTGATTTTAATTTGTTAATTTTCAGTAAATTGTTATGTATTATTCCTTTTGTCAGTTTCAAGTTATTTCAGTGACCATTGTGGGTTTTTCTTTCTGTAACGGAAGGGTACCAACAATTTTGTCCACGTCTGTATCTTTTCATCTCCATACAGCTCTCAAGCAACTGAAACTATTCACATCTGAGAAGTCTGGTCCATTTGAAGCGGTGGATTTAGAAAACAACATACGAATGATATGGAGAGCTCACGGAATCCCGTTGAGGACGACTCTGACCCCTCGCGCTGACCTGCATTATATCGCCTCTGAGATTGGAACTCTAGCTGGGGGTGAACACTCTGTGGTGGTCTTTACCATCTGGGCACATTTCACCACGTTTCCGCTGGCTACATACCTACAAAGACTTGCCGGGATCCGCAGTGCTGTCCAGGCTCTTTTGCACAGGGCTCCACGTACCCTTGTGGTGATCAAGTCTGCAAACACGGGCTACAAAGACATTTACGGCAGCGACTGGTTGTCGTGGCAGCTGGAGTGTGCATTGAGGATCATGTTCAAGAAGCTTCCCGTTGTCATCATTGACGTTTGGCAAATGACGTCTTGTCACTATTTGCCTGATCAGATTCATCCAGCTCCTGTGGTGATACAGAATGAAGTAGACTTGTTTTTGTCATTTGTGTGTCCAGTTTAACTGAACACAATATATTATATCATAAACTGTCTGTCTAGTCCTTGTCCCGCCTCCCTATTGTGTCTGGTTGATCGTTGTTCATTAGTTGTTCTCTCACCTGTGTTGCTTATTGTTCAGTCCAGCCCCTTGTTCTGTTTGGTTAACCACTTGATTGCTTGATTCTCCTTGTTTAGTGTTTGCTTTCCTATTGGTTCTCCTGGTTTAATTGATCCAGCCCCTCGTGTCAGTTTTCCATATAAGTATGGTTTCTCCCTTTGTTGTTGGAGTACTGAATGTTTAACTGAAGAGAGACTTTTTGTTTGTGGCCATCGTGCCTCTTTTCTGTTCTGTTTTTTCAATAAAAGGTTTGCATAGGGTACCATGCCTTGACTCATTCCAACGCAGACTATGACACCGTTCTGGTATGGGCATCTCATAACTAGGGATCAGTGTTGGGCAAGTTACTTCAAAACTGTAATGCGTTATTTATTACTTGTTACTGTCATTTCAAAGTAATTCGTTACATTACAATATTACTGTATTTAAAATGTAAGACATTACACTACTATTGCATTACTTTTAAGTTACTCTCACCAAAATAACTGGAAATATGGATTTGGAAATCTAAATGTAGCTCATGACGCTCAATTAGCTCATTACACAGCCAGTGAAAGGTGATGTGGTATCTAACTGAGCTAGGCTTATGGTTAAAAACAGTAGAATATAATAGCCACAGTGATGGCTCATGGCGCAATACAAGGAACAATCATCGCAAAAACAGGCAAAAGGTCAAAGTCTGGCAAATTGTGAAAGAAATACTGTAACTTTAGGCCTATTCATATTAACATTAATTGAACTGTATTGTATTGTACCTGCAGGATCTCAGAGCGGGAGAACGTTAATTTTGGCTGCTTTGTGGTTTTATCGCCACTCGTACCATGCCGTCCACTAGGTGGCGCTGCCACCAGAGTTGCATGTAGAGTCCGACCCGGAAGGGGCAGGCACTTCCCATACCTGGCAGCCCAAACATTTAGCTTAAGGCTAAATTCCACGCCGCCATTGTCCTTTGTCTTAAAAGAGATAAGGAGCAACCTCCCCCCCATTTAAACTGCGCGCACTTACACTCCTTTGTTCCGCAGATCAAAGAATCTCGCACGCAGACACACACACACACAGACACTATTACCCCTCTCTTTCTATGTAAATATACTGTTTGTTGTTGATTGCTTTCTAGTTGTTTTAGATGTTTCATTTATTTCACCCAGTTGTTGTAATTTCATTAATGGGATTAAATTGCCGGAACCTATATTAAAGAATTCGTGTAATTGGTAAAACCACCTTCAGAACCCAAATCATTAATTTTACTATCTTTAGTGAGAACTAAAGAGTGTAATGTTTTCGATTTGATTAAAAATTAAATTTATGAGACTGATAAATTTTATATAACTTTGATAAACTATAGTAAGACATTGGGTAAACCTTACAATGTCTTCATACAATATGTCTATCAAGAAATAACAGCGTCAAGCTCTTATATGTACTCTCCTCCAATCCACGTTAGGCTTCGCGATTCTGGAAAAAAAAAAATTTGGAATTGGGATCACGATTTCCTGGCACAATTTTTCTTTTGGATTCAAATGGTCTTTGCAAAAGCCTGATGCAGTGTAGTAGAAAGGCATGGGAGACAGTGTGTTTGAGATTCTCTGCAACACGAAGTCTTTAAAGGGTTTTTCCTCTAAGTCTCTATGTAAGTAAGCTCATTGGTCTTAGTTTTGACCTTCACCTGACGAACAAAGTCTTTCTTGTCAGAAAAAGTCTCCACGATTCTTTCAAGTGGCCAGGAGTTTCTGGGTGACGTATCATCCACAATCAGGACTACATCACCGACACAGAAGTTTGTGCCAGGCATAGACCACCTTTGCCGTTCTTGGGGCTGTGTGAGGTACCCTCTGCACCATCACTTCCAAAAGAAGTCAGCAAGGTACTGGACCTGCCTCCATCTGCGGTTAGTGTACTGGTCATTCTTGTTGAACACTCCTGGTGGTGGCTCAGGCTTGACTTTGAGTAACAAAAGATGGTTAGGCATTAAGGCCTCCAAGTCGTTAAGATCCGGAGAAGCCTTTGTGATGGGCCTAGTGTTTAGTATGGCCTCAGCTTCACACAGCAATGTATAGAGACCCTCTTCATTCAAAAGTTGTTCTTTGACTGTCATGTTCAGAATTTTCCTCACAGAACGAATCAGCCGCTCCCGGCTTCCTCCATGGTGAGAACCGGCATGAGCTTACATGAATGTGACATGAAGCTTGTCATGAATGCGTATCAGTATAAGCATTGTAATGTGTGAATCCTTTGGCAAGATAACTTGCTGGTTGGAAACATCTGACATTGTTGCCTGACTCAATCTGCCTTCCAACTCTTATAACTCCATCCTGAAATACTGGTTTTAATTTATGAAGTGAGCTACATTTCTTCACCCTTTGATGTTCCTTTAGCATTGCCAAGTCTTCTTTGAATCTTTGCCTTTGACAGTACTTCACAATTTCTATCTCTGCTTTGGTGAAATCTTCACAGGTTAGGTGCGTTCCTTTGTAAGCTTTGTTAAACTGATCAATTCTGCTTTCACTTCTGGATGTGCAAGAGTCCTTTTTCATTGCGATTAATTATTTAATTCTTTAAGTCCTTTAATTTCAAAAACCAGGCAACAGCACTTCTTAGTTTTATCCAGGATGAACAGTACATCATCAACTGGTCCAATGCATTACTGGGCTCTTGCACCTGAATAAGATATGATTGAGCAACCCTTTTGACCTCTGGGTCATCAACGTCCATCATTCCAGGATCTGGATTCTTGGGCCACTGGTCATGTGTGCTGAGCAAGAAACCTGGTCCGGAAAGCCAGTTCTCACATTTGAGGAACGCTTCAACAGTCTGTACTCTTGAGACATGATCAGCTGGATTATGATCTGTTTTAACGTACCTCCACTGTGAAGCATGAGAGAGCTCAAAAATGGCTGAAACTCTGTTAGCAACGTAAGTCTAAATCTTGTGCTTTCACTGTTCAAGTACTTTAACACTATGGTGCTATCCGTCCAAAATACTGAGTCATGAAGTTCCGACTCAAGCTCTTTCTTCAACAGCTTGTCCATCTTGACTGCAACTGTGGCCGCAGTTATTTCCATTCTTGGTATGGTTGAAGACTTCAAGGATGCCAACCGTGCCTGTGCCATCATTAAAGTGGATTGAGCCTCCCCCTTCTCAGAGCGTAGCAGAAGATAGCTTGTTGTTCCATAGGCATCTTCACTCGCGTCAGCGAAATGATGTAGCTGTGCAAAGGCAGGTGCCCCAAACTGCTTACTCTTGATACATCTGTCAACACCAAAATTCTCAAGCTGTTGCAAACCCGAGATCCATTTTTTCCAATTCTCCATGACATTGTCTGGCAGGCTTTCATCCCAGCTGTACTTCTGTCGGCATAAATCTTGCAGAACTCTTTTGGCGGGCAGAACCACCGGAGCGAGAAGACTCACTGGATCAAAGATGGAACTGACGAGAGAAAGTAGGCCTCTCCTGGTGTGTGGTCGATCTTTAAGGTTGATTTTGAACTTGAACTGATCTGATTCGGCACACCACTGGATTCCCAGTACTCTCTCCATCGGTAACTCATCCATATCTAAATCTTGATCTTGATATCCTTGTGCTCTTTTCTCTTCAGGAACTGAGGTAAGGAACTTCCTGCTATTGCTCGACCATTTGGTTAACCACCCTTTGCCAACAGGCTTCTTAAGTTGGTGCACAGGACAATTGCTGTGTCCTCATCAGGTGTTGACTTGAGACCACATAAGTTTTTCTTTACTGTTTTGGCAGCTTCATGTCCATATTCATCTTCAAAATCTGTTGCACATTTCTGCAGAGCAAAGGTTGCGACACTTGATGATGATGTCACACCAAAGATGTGAACTAGCATCTTATATTCAACAAGCTCCTCCTCATAGTTCCCATCAGGCCACCACAGAAACCTGAAGACATCTGTGTCATCATTGCTAACTCTAACCTGGTGGAACATGGCCTCCACATCAGCCATGAATGCAATGGTCTCTTGTCTGAAACTTGTAAGGACTCCCACTTGCGAACTTGTCAAGTCTGGTCCCTTTAGAAGCTGTTGATTTAGTGATGTTCCTCCAAAGCTTGCTCCACAAACACAACACGTAGCTTTTGCTTGACTGGATGTCTGACTCTTTGATGAGACAGATACCAAGTTCTTCCTTTGGTTGGCTCATGTTCAGCACTGTTTCGTTTCACGGCATAGCCTCTTTTGAAAATGTCATCCATGAATGCGACATATTCTGCACAGAATTTGTAATCTCTAGAAAATCTTTTACAGAAGTTCAATACACGTTGCTCTACAACTGATCTGTTATTTGGCAGACATAAGGACTAATTCCTCAATGGCAGGAAAATACTATAATGCCCATTATCAAGTTTTGAGGACTGAGACACCATGTTGATAAACTGGTGATCATCCTTGGACATTTCATGTTCTTCATTTTGCCCTGCATCAGGAAAGTCCAGCTTGAACTGCAACTGCCAAAGCTCTTCTAGCCTAGCTACAGAAATTCGGTTTGCAGTAACTTCTGTCAATTTGTTTGTTTTCATAGCACTTCCTCCTCTGAGTGGACCATTTACTGTCCAACCTAGTATTGTTCTTACAGCATATGGACCATCCCTTACACTGTTGATAACTTGCAATGGTTCCATTGCCTTGGGAACGTTTGCGCCTATAAGTAATCCAACATCTGCTTGAATAGTGGGAAGTTTCACCTCCTTTAGGTGAGGCTAATTAAAAACATCCACTTGGCGTGGGATACTGTCTTTGGTTATAGGAAAGGCCTTTTGTGACAACACCTCTGAAAGTTCAATAGACTGGTTGCCATTCAAGCTACTGATTTCCACTCCAGTCACAATGCGTGTGCTCACAACAGACTCCCATTGTTCGTAATGAGATGCTTATATTGCGCCCATCCACGTTCAGTTGGTTTATTAGTGACTCTGTGGCCAAAGTAGCCGAGCTTCCTGGATCCAAAAACGCATACGTTGTCACGGTCTTGGATCCCTTCTGTGCCTTGACACACACCGGAATGATTGAAAGAAGGCAATCTTTACTGGCCCCGGTAACATGACCAGATTCCCTGGTTTGTACAAGAGCACTAGATATGGACTGGTGTTCATAACTTTCTTTTGCTGCATCTCCTTTTAAGTCTTTAATTTCAATGTGTAGCAATGTAGGATGCAGTCGAGAGTAGGCTTGGGCGGTAATACGGTAATATGGTATACCGCGGGATCTAAAAATAGCAACGGTATCAGTTTCAATACCGTTATACCGTCATAAAAACAATGCATTTATATAGAAGACAGGGATTAAATATTAAATATAATTTATTTAATGCCTAAAAATGCGTATGCGTGGTTGTCATCACGTGACAGCGTGGAGGAGAAAGAGAGAGGTGGGGAAAGATGGCGAGTCGCGCACCAAGTGACGTGGTCTCGAAAAAGAACACAACTTCTGCAGTTTGGCAGTATTTCGGGTTTCGACCGAACGAGAAGGGAGAGGCGGTAAATACGGACGAGGCAATTTGCAAATTGTGCAACAAAAAGGTGACCGCGAGAGATGGAAATAAGTTTTTGTTTACAGGGATCCCAACCTGCAAAAATTCATTTCCGGGAGGTCCGCCAAAAAAAAAACAAAAAAAAAAACGTCCGGGGCGGGGGGGGACGCTACTATCTCGCGTGCAAGTTCTTGTTTGCTTGCTCCAGTTTCCGGGATATTTTATTCAATTTGCGGGCATCAGGGAGACGCTATCAATATGCGGGAGACTCCCGGAATTTCCGGGAGACTTGGGATCCCTGTGTTTAGGACTATTGCTTTGCAATACTTTTTATAATATGGATGATGTTTATGTTAATTAAACTCTGGTTGACTGTTGTGGGTCTATTTGCACTTTTTTATAAGCTGCTCTTCTTTGTTATTAAAAGTTGTTCAGGCGGTGTGATTTAATTTAATTGATTTGTGTGCGCGTCTCTGCGCGAAAACTGTTCTGGATGTTTATGTTTATGTTAATTTAATTCTGTTTGACTGTTGTATTTGCACTTTTTTATAAACTGCTATTTGTTGCTAACAAAAGTTGTTAATATTGTTCTGCATGTTATTTTGTTATTGTTTCAGTATTAGTGTTTGGTATTCAGTTTCTGAACGGTTTAGGCACAAGCCAACAGTTTGGTGACGCTGTCTGAGCCTTACGTCACAATTTTTTTCACAATTATTCACGGTAATACCGTATACCGAGGTAAAATAGGGAGGAGGTTTGACGGTATCAAAATTTGGATACCGCCCAAGCCTAGTCGAGAGCATTCGTGACACTTAGCTTTCTCTCTACAGCTGCTACTCATATGACCGTGCTTTAAGCAAGCAAAACACAAACCTTTGGTTCTCAAGAAGTCAAGTTTTTCCTTGTGTGGCTTGCTCTAGCCTTTTGCACACCCTGAAGCTGTATTGTTCTCCTTCGCAATAAACTCAGGGTTTTGGTTTGTGTCTACTGAGACAGCTTGTGTCTTTGTTATTCCTTCTTCCTCATTTTCATTCTTGTCTTTGTTTTCTGTTAGCGAGGAGGCAACAGATGTTGTGAATACTTTCTTGGATTTAAATGCCTCTGCATGTTGTGATTTTAGTTTTTGTCTTACCATATCTCTCAGACTTGGAGTAACTTCCTTTATGATTCCATAGAGAGGATGTAACAGGTACTTAACTTGCTTGTTAACAAAATCAACAAAGTCTTTGAACTTAACTCTTTTCTTTGTTTTTAATTGAACGTCGCATGCAAACTTTCTCCAAGTTTCTTTGAGTTTGTATGGAAGCTTATTAGCCAAGGCCTTTATGTTAGCTGCATTGTCCAAGTCTTCCATGTAGCTAATATCCGCCATTGTGTTGCAACAACCTGTCAGAAATAATGCGAATGACTGAAGTGCTTCACCATCTTCTGGCTTGATTGTCTGCCAGTCCAGGCCCTTTTTTTTGTAAGCTTCTGCTATTTTGAAATCATCACCAAAAAACTCATTTAGCATTTGTTTTGTTTTAGAGTAACCTCCTGAAGGTGCCATGTGGATACAGCTCTTTGTTCACTTGTGTACTGCCACAAAAACTGAAGGCGATCTTGATCATCCTCAGTGCGGCCTTCAATTCCATGTTCAATGGATCTGATAAAGGATTTATATTCCAGCGGGTCACCTTTGAAGGGTTTAATGGTGAGATCAGGGAGTAAAGATGCTTGATGATTCTTCACCTGGTACTCTGTGACATTGGCTTGTTGAGAGATGGCCTTGCATAGACTATCAAGCACTAGTCCATCATTAAATTCCATGTTTGGTTCAGATGAGACTCTTTGTGATGCAGCTGGTTGAAAATTGCACTTAACATAGAAGGTGGGTGTGGCGTGCTGTGATGGCTGTAAAAGATTTTCTCCTCTCATTGGCCAAACAGTGAATTTGCTTTAATGCTGCTCACGTCCACCTGTAGGTTTTCATATCTTTGCAAAACTTCCATTTTTGCGTCCGATTCAGCAAGAGCCGTCTGAAATGGATGCATTTCCTTTCTGGCCCTTATTGCATTTTCTTCCTTTTCTATGGCCAACTTCTCCATTATAACTGTAGCCTTTGCCTTTAATGATGCACGCTCCATTTGTGCCATTTGTGCATTCTAATTGAGGAGGATGATGATAGCATACTTCCACATTGTGATCTGGAACTAGAATGTTTGGTGAAGGATTTTGATGACATAGACTTATCATCAGCTTGTATTCTCTCACTTTCTTCAATTCGCTCAGAGCACTTAATGACTTCTTTCATCCATTCCTCACATTTCCAGAAGAAATCTTTCATTGAAGTGACTTAATGAAACTGGCTCAAACCAATTCCTTTGATTATCCAGAAATTCATCCTCATCCATACATTGTTGTAAACCAAAATGCAAGTGTGAGAATTCTTGTTGCAAACAACTGAAGTCGACACGCAATTTATTCTTAACAATGTCAGCATTTGCGTCATCTGTCATTAATTCCTCGATTTGTTTCATCATGCTGGTAAGCTGGGATAACTTGCGCTTGCATGCTTTGACCTGTTTAGCTTTGTGTTCCTCTACAGCCTTCTCAGTCATTTTCACAGTTCGTTTTTCTCGTGGCAGTTCCATAATAGGCAAACTTTTCCAGACTCCTTTAACTATAGATGATGTAGCGCTTGGCTATGGATAAAGTATACGATATGTTTCATTCCTTAGTCCTACTGTGGCTGATTAGGTTAGGTTAACAATCCGTAACGTGAAAGCAACGTGAAACTTAGGGTTCATTATTTTCTTCTTTATGCATCCATATTTCCATCCAGGCCGTTTCAAAATCCGTTTATCCGTGAAGAGCTAGTTTTTTTGACTCTAATATAAGTTTCCAAATGAATAAAGCCTTAGCTTGACGCTCTGCCGATTTCCCTCGTCGTAATAATCCACGAAAATTCCACGGTTAAGTTAAACTTTTTATTTCTCAAAGAACTCAAAGAACAGTACAAAAAACCCTTTAAAATAGATCCACTGAGATATTCCAAAATTTCTGTTACATTTAATAACTGATTCGAGAGAAACGACCAAGGTCAAAAAACTGTGTGGCTCTAATCTCACTTTAATTTTTCCGCCTTCCTTTTTTTTGTTGCCATTATCAAAATAAAAGTCCCTGTTCCTGTGCATTATAAAGTGACGTAAAAGAAATCTTAATTATGGAAATATCACTGTTGTCATGAACTTAAATTATTACATGTTATGTACTACAATGTAAATAAAGTAAATTTAGGCTTCTACACTCTAATTAAGAAAACAGAATGAACATGCTGTTTGTAGTTAATTTTATGTGTTGCTAGCTTCAGCCAGTATCCTAGTTGAAATGTATCAGTCAGTGTTTGACAAATCTTTTAATTTTGGATGGGATTATGCCTTAATCATGTTTTCACGTTGCTTTTATGTGGATATGCAAATAATGTACAATCTGCTCATTTTGCCTTCTTGAAATGGCATCCTAAATGGTTTGTTCTGCCCCTTACAAAAACAAAATGTTTGCTGCAGGTATACGGTTGCCAGAATATGTTGCTCCAAGTCAGCCACAAGGACGTAGCACCAAATTTTGAGCCCTATACACAAGCAGTCTCCATGGGACCCCTCCCCATAATAAAATAAAAGGCTTCTCAAGGGTGATTTGCCAAAACAATTGGCCAGTAATGGCAAACTTGTAGTGAACTTTTGGTGACAAGTTTGCCAGATGCATAAGTTTTCCACAAAGTTTGCTAGAAGTCCACTGCATGTTTGCCATGAATCTAATTTGCATGTAAAAATATGAACTTGCTGCAAATTTGTGGCAACATTGCCAAAGGTTAACAGCAACTGCCAGAAATTTATATAGGGGCTGCAGATCTAATTGCACTGACAGTATTTACTTATTTTTTTTCTTCTAAGACAATAAAGTTTACTTTGACTTTTGACTTGACTATGAACTTTGGCACAAAAGTAGCAGCACTTGTGTTGATCTAACTGATGTAATGAAATGTAGGAGAATCGTCATAATTTACAAATGAGATCATATGGAGGTGTGAATCAAGATCACAATATGATTAAAATTTAATTTATGTCAAACAGTTGAGTTTGCCAGAATATGCATTACAAAAATGTTAGGCTTCTGGCAAAGAGGCTCATACAGTCTATGGTTATAGTGAATGTGTTAAGTGAATGAGTGTGTTTTTGAAAAGAAGATATTGAGAAGTGAGAAAATGGTTGTGAAAATGTGTAAACATGCAGGTGTTCTCCATTCCAGCAGGCGGCGATATGAGAGCTGTCTCCGCACTGCAGAAAACAAAGCGAAGAAAAATGTTGCTGTAGTAACGAGTCGATGCGACGCTTTTTGGCTTCGTAGGAGCACAACATTCGAGAGTGTTATAATAGTTAGGAATATGACGTTTGGCTTTAATGTCGTATTTGTAACATTCTGCTAGTCTGCATGCTGCACGAGTTTTGGATTTTAGGGACGTCGCTAGATAACTGTTGGTGTTCCTGAATGCATGATGTCGGTGATAAACAGCCTCGTTCCAGCCCGTTTTCTGACGCTCGCCGCGCACCTTGTTATCGTTATCACCATCTTCTGGTCGCGGGTAAACAACTCAAAAGTCTGATCACTTCCATCAGACCCTGTACACACACATAGAGTTCCCGTTTGGGTTTAATGCAGCGTTCCGGTGTTGTACCGATTTCTGTGAGACTGTCCGACTTTACCCAAAGACGTCTTTATGCCACTTGTGCATTTTAGAACATAGTAAACGAGCACATGTACTAGTGAGCGAAATCACGAAAAGCCCCGTGGATAAACTATACGCAATAACAGAGACCTTATTTTATCATTCTGATTAGTTTAAACTGTTTATAACCATCTGGATGTATTTGGAAAATAAGATGAATAACACCGGGTTGGTTGTGTTACAGGAGAATAACGTAAAGGCGTGTTTGCCTCTGGAGTTCAGTCAGGAACAGTACCGAACTGAGGACACGCGGTAACGTTAAACACACACACACACACACTTATATAGTAGAGGACCTCCATTGACTTCTATATTACTGTATCTAAATAATACTACACCTAACCCTAAACATAACCCTAACCATAACCTCAGTAACCAAAAGCTAATCTTTTTTTGTAAAAGCAGTTTAAAGAAGTGGGGACCACAGAAAAGTCCTCACTTCCCAAAAATGTGCTCACTATCTCTGTGGAGACATTTCATAGACTCCCCTAATGACTAGATGTATATAATTCTACACTTAATCCTAACCTTAACCATAGTAACCAAATGCACATATTTTACTTATTTTATTTTCTCAAATAAAACATGTACATTTTCTATAGTCATTGTTCCTCATGGGGACCTCTAAAATGTCCCCACAAAGCCATAAAAAAGATTTAAAAGTGATTTTAGGGGACAAAAAGTCCCAAAAGGTTCCCTGCAACACATAAAAACATGGTACACACACATACACACACACACACTATACTTTTTGAGACATTCCATATACATGATGATTAATCTAGCTAAATAACACTATGGCTCTCTCTCTCTCTCACACCACACAGGCTGGTAATAGCTCTGGCTGTTACTTTGTGTCTTTTTGCTGTGGAACTGTTTGGATTCTTCTCTGGAGTCTCAATGTTTAACACTAACCAAGGACTTCTGTGTATCCTTACTGCGCCTTCTGCAAGCGCATACACATCTACACACAGTGTGTAATTATCTTGTACATCTATAGTCACATAGACAGTAGCTAAAAGTTCTTAAGACGTGCTGTGCTATTACTTTTCTTGTGGTTAACCTATTCCTGACTTATCAGAAATATCTATTACAATCTTTAGAATTTCTCCATTTCAACACTTTTAACATTGTAGAATTCTTCACTACACTGATGCCAGAGTACATGGAGATAATATAATATTCTCTTAAATGTAGTTTCAGAGTTTTTCTCAGGCAATTAACTATGTTGGTTAAAACAGTAACCACATTTTCTAATAAGACAATAAAGCCTTCATAACACTGACAAATCTGGTTAAACTCACACTTTTTTGGTGCATTCATTTATTTTCAAAACAGCTTGTCCTAATTAGGGTCATATTTTCTCTGTAAAACTGTAAATCAAAAAAAGTCAATCAAAACAAGAAATAATTGCTACAGAACCAGTAACACATCGGTTCAATAGTAAACACATATGAGCAGTCAGAGAACATTCTCAAGGAAATCATTATCTTCTGTGTAATAAACCATATCTACACACAAAGAGAAACCTAAAATCCCTTCACCCAAGATCTCTTCACTTCAGGTACAGTAGTTTTATTGGCTTCACAATATAAGGGTGAAAAGTACTATAATACTGTACAGCATGGGTGTACACATCCACAAATATTGAGGAGCCAAAAATATTGTAATGGGATACAAAAGTTTGTTTTATTCTAACTGATCTCTCAGCTCTGTATATTGGGCAGTTTGCGTCCATGGGTATTAGAGAAATAACCACCATGACCACAGAGAGTCACAGTTTCAAGTTTGATTGCGTTATAGGAAGTGTTTTGGGGTTGGGTTGGGGAAAATCCGCCCACGACCAGCTCTCACGATCTCTGACGGGGTCAGCGGCATGGCGCGGTTCCATACACTTTCGCTGACTGGGAGCTCCGTCATCTTCTAAACTGAACTTCGCGTGCCGTGGCAATATCACCGATGTGGAAGAGTACATCCAGACCGCCATTTCAGTGGATCAACTCCTGCCACAACGACGCCGTCCGACTCCGCTGTCTGCTTACGACAGGTCATTGGCCACTCCCTGCTCGCATCAACAACCGGAAGCGGAGCCTAGCAAAATGGGCGTGCCCGATGGCTGCTACTGAAGAGCTCCACATATCCAGTTCTCCTCATTTCCTTCTCAGCAACTCACCACTTTAATCCGTCTTTCACTCGGCCCATTTTCTGCCCAGTCTCTGTGCTGGTGGACTCGAACACGGGAATTTTATGGGCCCGAGCATCTAGCAAAGCAACTGGGAGGAAAACTCATTCTCCTGCGAACCCCAGTACCTGTGAAGGGCTTGGATGGGAAAACCTCTGGGCAGCGGCCACGTACCGCCAGACTCCTCCTCCTAGGAGTCAGTGTGGGAAGCACTCCTACATGAATCTCTGTCAGCTAGCCGTGTTCCGCTCTCCATAACCCCGTTATTCTGGGTCACCCCGGTTGGACCCGTCATGACCCCATAATCTCCTGGACAGATAGAGAGGTAGTAGCCTGGGGTTCTCGATGCTTCAGCCAGTGCCTCTCCCTTCTGGTTCGAACGACGTCAGTTGAGAGCCCCATGGAGCCTGCTCTAACCCATATCCCATCAGCTTATGCTTCCCTGCAAACATCTTCCTCTCACCCCCAAGTCCTGGCCTCCACCACACGCCCCTAAACTCTTCCGACCTCTGCGGATGTCACTTACCTCGAGTTGTCGCGTACCCATTGTCTCTAATTATGTTTGCATCAATATGCACAACTAACATTTATCATATCACTTGCTTCTTTTGTGGGACAACCAGAGGAAAGGAAAACAGAGATGTGGAACAATGGTATTCTTCTTTTTCTACATTTTGTACGCACCACGCCTGATACAGCGGTATTGCCCCTTAATGGCCCGCCAGTGGTAACATCGAACTCATACATTACATCTCCTCCCATAGTCAGTTGCCATATTCTTTCTCATAACTTAAACATTAGCATATCAAGTGGACTCCCATAACTTGTGTGGTGATTATCAATAAATAAACAACCGGCCAATATAAACAGGTCCTTGACCAACCATTAACCTAACTTTTGCATACACATTAAACTTATATTATACGAGTGCAGATAAAAGACCAAAAAACTACAAGATCTAATCTGTATCTTAGTAATCTTAGGTGGTTTACGATTCCTCACAGGGAATCGCCTCTCATTGAAATAATAGGTGTAAAATTTTATCCATGTTGGTCTTGTGCATTAGATACAGTGTCATTAAGTATCCAAAAGGCAGTTCTTGTCCACTGTCATATGTTTGTGACACTGTTTTCAGCTGGCAGTGGTTCAGTGGCTTTTGTGATTCCCGGATGACCAACCAACATTTGATCCACATGTCTTTTCCAATTTTGTGCACTGTCCACTCGGACCGTATATGACACTGGTCCTGACTGGGAAGAGACAGTACCAGTTTTCCATTTTTCTCCCCCACATCCATAATCTCTGACCAGCACTGAATCACCAACACAAAAGTCTCTGTCCTTTGCATGGAGAGCACGGTACGAACATTGAACTTTTTGTGCTTGCTCCACGGTCTGTTTACATGGCTATTAAGTCTAGTCGTTGTTCTCAATCTGCGATGTAAGAACAACATTGCAGGTGCTTCATTTGTTGTGCTGTGAGGAGTATTCCTGTACTGTAACAAGAAAGCATCTAGTCTTTATTTGCTGCAATGATATTAGTTCTTTGGATGCTTTACTTGAATGTTTTAAAGTCTGTACAAAGCAGCTCAACCAACCCGTTGGTGGCGGGATGAAATAATTTTTGCGTAACGCACATGTTTATCGCCATTCGATTTCAGAAAGCATTCAAATTCCTCGGAAGTAAATTGTGGGCCATTGTCGCTCACTAAAGTTTCAGGTATGCCATAGCGACTAAAAAGACCATGCAAGACCTGGATTGTTTTGAATGACGTAGTGGAATCCATCACCAGA
Organism: Distichodus sexfasciatus; assembly: GCA_032718565.1. Classification (NCBI taxonomy): domain Eukaryota; kingdom Metazoa; phylum Chordata; class Actinopteri; order Characiformes; family Distichodontidae; genus Distichodus; species Distichodus sexfasciatus. The sequence goes on from JAVGVS010000842.1 coordinate 52,503, forward strand.
ACTTCCTGACCATTTTTGGTATGATAAACGCTACTAGGAACATCGTCCTTCAAATGGTCCGTATCAAATGTGGATTCGCTGCCTAGCAGCTTTGGGCCATACCCCGGGGTGTAAAGGCGATAGGGCTGGAGGTTTCTGATTTTGTTGAAGGACATGCAGGTTTTGGATTTTCCTCAATCGTGAGTCGATATTTGGCCACCAGATGACTCGTTACTTAATGCCTTCATTTTACACTACACCTGGGTCTCAGTGTATAAATCCTCTAGACTTGTTGCTTCAGCTTTGGTGGAACAATAACTTTCGCTGTCCCACATTAGACCAGTCCTGCAAAATGATAGCTCCTCCTTCCTCTTGAGGAGATAAGGTTTTTAGAACATTTTCTAGTCTTTGATAGATAAAACCGTCCTGTGATACACCATTTCGCTACTCAACAGAGAATGGGATCTGTCCTGGTTTTTTTCGGATATCGCTGCACTACAGACTGGAAGTGCACATCACCCATTTTGTTTATAAGATAACCCTCTACTGCATCTTTTCTGTCTTTGTGATGAACAGGCAGTGGTAAACGGGATAACCCATCTGCGTTCCCGTGATTATCAGCACTCCTATACTGAATAGTGTAGTTATATTTTTAATAACAGGAGAAACCACCTTTGAGAGTCTGGCAGCAACCATGGAGGAAATAAAACTGTTTTGGATGGGAATGTGGTGGTAAGTGAGCGATGGTGGGTCATTAATGTAGTCAGCGTCCACTAAAGATATGTGTAAAACTTCGTACCCGAAAAATTAATCTGGCTTCTCGCTCAGCTGGTGCATAGTTTTGCTCTGCCTTCTTAAGGTTCTCAGCGAAGCTATAGGTCTTTCCTGTCCATCTGGCATCCGTCCTTTTGAAAGTACTGCTCCCACCGCAAGATTGGCGTCGCCGCCAGGTCGGACTGGAAGTCTTGAATTAAATAGTACATTAGGTGTCAATAACTGTGTCTTAATTTCCTGAAATGCTCCTATCACACTCTGGGGACCAGTTCCATTTCACCTCTTTATGTAACATTGCGTTCAGGGGGTGAAGGACTGTGGACAGGTTTGGAACGAATCTTGCATAATAATTAACCAACCCCAGAAAGGATCTGGGTTGGCTAACATTAACTGGAATGGGGTTAGCTATAGGCTGCCACTTGGTTATCTCGCGGACTTGTGAGAGAATCCAGTGCATAGATCCTATGTCCCCAAATACTCTAACAGGCTTTTGAAAACTCACACTTCTCTCTTTTTACGCGAAGTCCACATTTCTCCAGTCTATTCAACGCAGCCTCAAGATTAGATAAATGGTGCGCCTCGTCCCTTCCTGTGATCAGGATGTCGTCCAGAAAACAGTGGACGAATGGTAACCCCTGCAGTATTTGTTCCATGGCTCGTTGGAATATCGATGGGGCTGATGTGATGCCAAAAGGTAATCTGTTGTATACGAACATTCCCTTGTGTGTCGTGATGGTGAGGTATTTGCGTGAATTTTCGTAGCACTGAGGATCTGCAAGGTAAGCATGTGAAAAGGTCTAATTGCCTAAACCTTTGACCTCCCTTCAGTGGCGCGAACAATCTTCAATCCCGAGTAATGGATATTCAGCATAAGGCTAGGCTAGGTTTTACCCGTTGCTGAAATCTACAGATTCTGACATTGCGTCCCTTTTTGATTACAGGCACAATCAGGGTTGCCCATTCACTGATTCGTACCGGTGATGTTATTCCTTGTGATGTTTGAACGGGTGAGTGCGATTTCTTCCTCCACCTTGGGTCTGATGGCATATGGGTACCACCGTGCTTGAAGAAACTTTGGTTGTGTTCCTGGTTTCAGATTTATGGTAGCTGTATAACCATTGAACGTCTCTAAATCTTCACTGAAAACTTTCTCATGCCTTTTTAGAAGGCTGTCCAATGTCCCTTCGTTACTGTGGTGTGCTGCGCTTACTGTTTTGATCTCGCGCCAGTCCAGACGAGTTCGGCAAAGCCACTCGCGTCCGAACAGCGGAACCACATTTCCTGTAACAATATACAGAGGTAAACGTGCACGTTGTTTGTTTAGCTTAACGCGCACCTTGATGACTCCTTCTTGCCGGATTACTTTGCCAGTGTACGTCTTGAGAACAACATTAGTATGGTGCAAGCCGATGTGACAATTTATCTCTATACCAGTTCACTTGAGATAATAGAGACTACTTACCTCACGTGTGGAGCTTCACGTCTCCGACCATAAACCCTCAATTTTTGGATTTGTATTTTTTATTACAGATGTCCCTTCATCATTTTCCCTTTTCATTTTGCTCACTGGTGCAGGATTTTGCGATGTTGCTGTAACTTTGTGTAGTGACTCAGTATCAAACTTGTCTCTTCATTATGCCTATCTGTCTCAGTGTCATTTGTGAATTGGTTTTTTCTTTACCATTCCTTAACTTTTTACATAATTTCGCTTTTCAAAACCCTCGGGTATTTTTCTGTCTATACCTTTGCATAACCAGGAAACGAAATGTGGCCTTTCTTTCCTGATGGCGAGCAAAGGATGATCTTTAACAAAACACTCATTTTGGGTATGGTTAGACTTCCCATCTATAACTTATTTCTCACTGGCGATTCTGATGCAACAGACATAGTAACTCTCAATAGGTTGCTCAAATGCTGTGATTCCTCTAGATACAGCCTCCATTGACATTACTTTAACATCACGGCCTTTTAGTGCATTGAGTGCGGTCAGTCCAGCTTCCTTTGTATTGACTTCGCTGCAGGGCCGCTACAAACCTGTCTCTTAATGCATCATTTAAATTGTCACCAAACTCTGAGTGCTCTGCCAGTTTTCTTCTTTGACCACATACTGTGCAACACTTTTCCCCTCAGCAGTTTTGTTTGTGAAACTTGAATCTCTCCTTAATCACGATAGGCCTGGGGCTAAATGTGGCACAGTGTGTTCTAATCTCACCATATGTCATAGTCCCGGGCTTAACTGGTGCAATAAGACTATGTAAGAAGTCCATAAGTGGATACTCCCCGTACGCAAGAAAAACGGCACGTTTTTCACGTCGCTAATGTCATTGCTTTTACAAAGTGTTCAAGCATTCTACATCGTGAGTCATTTGCTCTCTGCGTCTCGTTGAGCATAGAGCCTGTCGATACGTAGCCATCCTTTCCTCTGACCGATAGCTCAATATTGACAGTGGGCACGTTTCACTCGTCGCCAATTTATATTATGTTTGCATCAATATGCACAACTAACATTTATCATATCACTTGCTTCTTTTATTGGGACAACCAGAGGAAAGAAAAACGAGATATTGAATTCTTGGTATTCTTCTTTTACTACATTTTATTGCACACCACACATACCAGTACACAGCGGTGCCCCCTTGTGGCCCGCCAGTGAAGTAACATCAAACTCAAATACATTACAGTCTCAACCTGAAACCAAGGCAATGAACACCTACATCGATGAGGCCCTAGAGAAAGCAATTATCTGACCCTCTCCGTCTCCTGCTGCTTCTGGCTTCTTTTTTGTGGAGAAAAAGGATGGATGCCTCCATCCTTGTATTGATTACCGCGCCCTGAACAAAGTAACTGTTAAATTCCGATATCCCCTTCCACTTATCCCATCGACCCTCGAACGTCTTCGTGCTGCCACTGTTTTCACGAAACTCGACCTCAGGAGCGCCTACAACCACATCCGCATCCGGGAGGACGGAACCAGCCTTATCACCTTGAGCCGTACGTGCCTATTTGTCACTTATGGCCTCGCTAATGTACCTTCCGTCTTCCAATCCTTCATGGACGAGGTCTTCAAGGACATGTTGGACCATTTTGTCATCATCTACATTGACGATATCCTCATCTTCTCTCCCGACCTCACCTCTCATATTACTCATGTCAAAGTCTTGCGCCTTCAGAAACTTTTTGTCTGTAAAGAATATGTTCCATCAGTCATCGGTTACCTTTTTGGGTCACGTCCTGCCGGAGCAGTAGCAATGGAGGTTTTGCCAACTATTATTGGCGGTTTATCTGGAACTGGTAAGCAGTTCCCTCTTCGGAACTCCTCAAAAGTGACCTGAGCAGGATTGATGTGGAACCCTGCCCAGGCCTTCCAGTCTCTCAAGGGGCCTTCTGTTCAACCCCAGTTCTCTGTCACCCAGACCCTGAACTACCATTAAAGTCAGTGACACATCTGAAACAGGAGTTGGGTTATTATCTCCTGGCAGCAAGAGCAACTGAAGCTCATCATGTAGCTTTCTTCTCGGCGTAAGCTGTCCCCGCTGAAAAGGAACTATGGTGTAGGGAACAGGGGTTGTTAGCAATGAAGCTATACTGGAGAATGGAATACCTGCTTGAGCCAGGCACCCATTCACGTGTTGCCCACTTGCCTACAGGATCACAAAACCTGGAGTATCTCTGAGAAGCAATACGAACCTTAACCCCCGACAAGCCCGGTGGGTCCTGTTCTTCACCAGGTTCCGGTTCACAGTCACCTACCGCCCTGGATCCAAGAACGTAAAGGCTGACGCCCTGTCCCGGCAACGAGAAGGGAAGGACGCCGTGCCAACTCCAGCCAGTCCTCGCTCCCCAGCACCATTGTGGGCTACATCAGGTGGGAGATAGTTGACCAAATGGGAGGCTAATCTGGGAGCCCTCCTCAGCTGACACCCCACCACACAAGGTGTTCGCCTTGTGAGCATCGGAACACCTTGCAGAAAAAAAGGTTGAGAGAACTTATCACAACATTGGCTTTTAAGACATGTGAAACTATTTGAGACAGCAGAGAAGAGAAGTGAATAGACCACTTGCAAAGAGCCTTATTAATAGGGAAACAGTTCACTTTTTCTAAGTTAAGTCTGCTTACAGAGAGGTGGTGAAAATTGATCCAAGATGCAAAAATACATGGAGTTAAGGACCTAGCTGGGTCTAGAAATATATAAAAATGAAATTAAGTCATATATAAGCAAGAGACTTTTTGTTCCTGACCTTCTCTAAAAAGATACCTCTACCAATAAAAACCAGTTGGGGTGAGTGACAAGGGCTCAATTGCCAAGACAAATAGTAAGGGTGATAATGGGCAACCTCTCGTGCCACGTCTTACCTGAAAATATTTTGAAAAGGTGTTATTAGTGCGGACTGATGAAAGTGGAGAAGTATACAGTAACTTAATCCAGGAGATAAACTGTTGTCCAAAGCCAAACTTCTCAAGGGTGTAAAAAAGATAACTCCATTCAACCCTATCAAAGACTTTCTCGGCGTCTAAGGAAACTAATATTTCTGGTGTAGGGGAATCAGATGAGTGATAGGTGATGTTAAACAAACGTATTACATTAAAAAATGATAACCTGTTCCTGATGAAGCCTGTTTGGTCACCTGATATATGATATCAGGTAGGGTATTTTTCAAGGTGACAGGCAAAATTTTAGCTAAATTTGCGTCCACATTTAAAAGAATGAAATTGTGTAATGGAACTACAACTGTGAGTCTTTGTTCTTTTTTAAAAAGCAGAGGCCCAGGCAGAAACGGACTGTTTTGGGAAGGATACCAGACTCAAGAGAGTCAGTAAACATGTTAAAAGAAGAAGGGAATCCGTCAGGCCCTGGACTCTTTCCACTCTGCATGGCCACGATAGATTCCCTTGCCTCTGATGGCATAATAGGTTTATCAAAGATTTCCCACTACAGACGGGAAAAGTGTGTTTAGTCCATGGTGAATGGGATGTGGTTATGGTCATTAAAAAGGTGAATGGTCAGAATGACTCTAGCATAGTAGTTGCAGCTTTGAACAAGAGAGTAATTTATAGTTGTTAGAAAATAATTTATACGTGAATGAGTGTGATGAACGGGGGAATAAAAGGAATAACCTCATATGTTGGGGTTTAGACGCCTCCATACATCTAGTAGACCATAATTATTAAGATAAGCATTGACCAACCACCTTGAATTTTATGAATTATAAATTTCCTAGTGGCTGATGTATCCAAAATTTTCAAATCTCAGCATTGACGACAACAAATTGGCCAGATCAATGGTAAGGAAGAAAAGCTTGACAAAAACAACTTGTCATCATGGTTTGGGGCATAAATATTCACACAAGATCAATGGGGAGTTAATATGAAGAGTCGCTTTAACAATGACGCAGCATCCGTTAGGTCCATACAACAGAGGAAAGGAAATGAGCAGGACGAGTGGTGAATTAGAATAAACCCCAGACGCCTGTTAAATAATGAGTGGAATGACTAAGAGACCCATAGTCGAATTCTAGCATAATGAAATGTTCAAATGTGTTTCCTGGATGAAAATTTGAACACCTAAATTAATCCCAGAAATAAGAAATTGCTGCCAGGTTCTTCACTGTCCACTTAGATTGCTTCTATTGAGATGTAATAGTGAAGGATTAATATGTAAGACCAGGGTAAGGCTACTGGGTCAGTAGAGTTCACACACACATCTAAGTCAGTAAAGCTCTTATTAACAACCTAGTTCTATTACACTTACGTGGTTACAAGTAGGCTTAAATCAGATATTTTCTAGAGAGCTGGTGGACATGATGCAGAGAAGGAAGGTGGATATACTATGTTTTCAGGAGACCAGGTGGAAAGGTAGCAAGGCTAGAAGCTTAGGAGAAGGGTTTAAGTTGTTCTACTATGGTGTAGATGGAAAGAGAAATGGAGTAGGAGCATGGTTCGAATTACGGGGGGTACTGAGGGGTACTGTACTCCCCGATCAAGACCCAGACCCCCCAAAGTTCTGTTATGAAGGCAGTATCCCCCAATTATGGAGGGGTAATTCGCACTCCGAGTAGGAGTTATCCTGAAGGAGGAGTTTGTTAGGAACGTTCTGCACAGTAAAATCTATAGAGTTAAACTGACTCTAAGAGAGTTAATTTTAACACTATTTCAGATAACATATGGTCCCACCCTACAAAGTGTTAAAATAACTCCAAAGCAAGTGTAGCATTTCTGGTGTTGGTTTTACTCAAAATAATGTGAAAATTTAACACTACTGATATACATTCAGAGTAAATAAAAATTTACACTAGAAAATGTAACCCTCTGTAGTGTCTTTATAAACCATTGCTGTTTTAAAAGGTAACTCAAAAAGGTGTAAAGATTTACAACAAAAGTGTGAAGTTTACTCCCTTTATAGTTCAAGTTGTAGTGTAAATAATAATTCATAACACCAAAATTCTGCAAAAATACATGCTTTTTAATACACATTTGTCAAAACAATCAAACTCGTAAAACCAACTCAAACTCGCAAAACTTCATCCATTTGCTCTTAAATCAGTAAACAATACGGCACAATATACATATTGGTGTTATCAATTCCATATGACACTTACATATCAAATGGTCTGTAGTATTCCAGATCTTTCAAAAAGAAAATAATAGGGCCTTTCCCAGTCTTTACAACTCTGTAAGCATGAAAATGTTCGTCAAAACACACAGCATCAATTAGAAACGTAACCAATAGCACAATATCATCCTTAATAATCAATGATGATATCTGATAAAACTGTGGCATCTCAAGCTCAACCTTCCCACATATTACTAGACCTGGGCGAAACATTAACCCCTGGTGTTTTACCCATCTGACACGCATAACGTTAGTACAAGCAGGTAGTAAATTTGCTACCTCTCTGCCTCCTTCTATCACATCCACTGACACCATTCTTCCTGGACCAATATCCAATCTATTAATATTAAATAGTGGCTATTTAATCAGATGGCTGATTATAAGCCATCTGTTTCTGATGTTTAGTAGCTAAAGTTTTAGTGATGTTTTTAATTTTTTTTAATTGTTTTTTGAAAAAATTGTTTTCCTTCATAGCGCATACACCAGCTATGAAGTATTGGGCCAATGCTTCGAATACAACGAGGGTAGTGTATCATTAAATGGTGTTTTGGCAACAACCTCTTAGAAGGAAACAACTGCTTAAAGAGTCTGTAATGCTCTTCTATCAAATGCTTTAAGTAGATTGTAGTACCATAGGAGAGCACTGGAGAAAACACTATGTTTACTATTTGCAGCAATAATAAAAGAAGATACCAATGTTCATCACTTGTACTTATCAAATCTCCAACTATTAAAGGCATGTTACGCAGAAGGCACCAGCTCTGAATGGCATTTAGCCCCAAATCATTTGAGCCTTCTGACAAATTCACCGCAGCGGGTTTGTTGTTGCGTTCCATAAAGCCATAATTGAAGCTTTGAATTCTTAAGGCCAAATTGTTGGGTGTAACATAGTTCTGCAAATAGTGCAACAGTAATTTCATCTCATACTGCGCAACACCGTCAAGAATATCATGCATGATATCTACCGAGAAATTATCAGAAGTATGAAAATACTGCAATGAGTTTAACAGGGAGGTCTTTATAACACCAAACACGTGAGGTAAGGTTGGGTTTGCAGAAATTAGCTGACAGTGTGATTCATGCATTTCTTAAAACTATTTTTGGACTGTCTTCACTGAATTCTGTTTGGAAATCATCTTTCTCAGCCAGACAAAAACGTCAGCAATACCGCGCACCAAAGGATTCAACAAACCCAAATAATGAATGAATAGCAAGATTGTCACCTGTTACTTGCACAATGCTCCCATGAATATGATCTTTAAATAAAGGAATGTAAATCCCTTCACTTTCCAATATCCTAAGATCTTGCACAATTGGTGCTAATATCGTATCAAATCCATAGGTTTTTACATCTTGAGCGTGAAATAGGGCACACAGGTGAAGAATTAAATTTTGGTGAAAAGTTTTTAATTGTAAAATAAATTCCTCCTAATTTGTGAATGCCTCTTTTAGAACCAAGAGGGTTTGCCATCTCGAAATCATCATAAAAAAGCTGAATTTTAATGGCATGCTTTTCGTTAGAGAACAGAGCGTGACTCTTTACATAATGTCTGTTGTGTATATCATAGAGCTTACCATCAATGCCAGGGTTTTCAGGTGAAAGCATACTTAAAATGTGTTCATTTTTATAAATTGATTGCAATGTCTGCAAAATTGGCACATACATAAACTTATTTGTCACTACCACCTGAGTGTTTTCCCCAGAAACTGCATCTCGTCATGTTTCAAACCTTGTACCCAACACATGCTCAACTGGATTAACAATTCCCCACTTCTCTGTGAAATACTTCAATATTTTAGCTTCAGAATTTAGCATACTGAATGGATTCTCCACTATTTCTGCACTACTGGCTTCCTGAGATGAAAGACCCTTTATTACAGACTGTTTAGCCTGATCATGTATGTCACTGCTGCTTTTAACTGAGCTATCACTGATATACAACTATTCACAATGCTTTTAGAACAATCTGAAACAACATGACTCGTGCTACATCCGGAACCGACTTATGCAGCATAATCTTCATAACATTCTAGTGCTGTTAACGGTCCCTCTGAATCCTTAAACTTAGCCTCAGAACAATCTCCATAAGCCTTTTTAAGGTGCTTCCTAAACCCAGAAAAGGAGCCAAACAAAAGTGAGCAGCCAGGCTCTGCACATCTAAGTTGTAAAGTTCTTCCTTGGCACAGACCATGAATCACTTTAAAATGTTTGATAAGGCTTTGGATATTAGCAGCAGAATGTCCACAAATAAAACAAATCATGGCTCTAGAAATTAAGTGGCTCTGGCAAATTAAGTGAAATGAAAGAAAAAAAGTTAGCCTTTCTAGTGCAACATCCTAGCCCTCAGTTCTGCTACTCTGGGATTTTCTTTGGTCTTACCAACATCAATGTTGTAGACTGTAGTTTGAATGAATGTGTACAGGTTTAACAGTGCCTGATGGTAGGATGTCCCAAAAACAAAATGGGCCTTGAAGAGTTTATCAAATGCTCCAATTGAGCAGGTAGCCTTGCATGGTAGTGCGTGTTTGTCCACCACGATGAAGTAGGAATTGATGCAACTTTTGGCCCCTGTGCCGAGAAGATAAGGTTGCTCACTCTGAGTGACTGAATCCAAATGCTCTTGTACGCTTGTTCCAACCTGTAATATGAACATAATTCAAAAAGCAATTTTTTAATTAAATTAAACTTGTACACAGCACATAACTATTGCCACTATCAATTATTTAAAGTACATTCCCCACATAGAGATATGGGAAGAACATATAAAAAATGATTACCTTCGTAAAATGGATTATGTGATCCTCTGCCTTACTAGCTGATATCTTCCCTGTTTCTTCCGACTTTGACAAACAGGTGGCAAAAGATGGAGAAGAAGAAATATGGAGGACATATCACTGTCCCAGCCTAAAATAAATGATAAAACAAACTGTCCTAATTAGCATCACTCATAAACAAGTCACAAGATGGCTCAATAAACAAATAAAGTTTAATAATAATTTAAATAATTAAATTAAATTATTTAAGTCTAATAATAGTTTAAATTACTTTTGACATTCAGACCATTCCAGAAAGATTTATACAAACCATTATCCGCATCACTGGAACATTTTGTATTCTTGATGAGGTCATAAATGCTGTAAATGTAAATCTAAACACTATATATATTCATCTCTGATTCATTTGTCATTTTGACTGGGTTAAATACAGTGGCCCCTAGAGACAAAACACGAACAAAAGAAAAAGCAGAAACAAAATAAAAACGCACTGCAAATTAAAAAATGCAAACAAAAGAAAAAGCAGAAACAAAATGAAAATGCGCTGCAAAAGAAAAAGCAGAAACAAAATGAAAATGCGCAGCAAGTAGATGATCCCAAACCGGAAGTGCTCCACAACGCTAGGGGGCGCGGTGAGCTCATGAACAACAGTTGAGCCGAAATCGGCACTCCTGCCGCGAGAAGCACCCCCAAAGCGGGCGCGCGCATTTGATGACTTTATACAAACTACCGTCCATAAACATTAACATTCAGTTCGTTCATACACTCTGTTAACGCCAATGAGATGAGGGCAAAATTACTCACATTCTTAAAAATAAAAAACCTTACACAAACTTGTACAAATTAACGTTTCATTAAAAAAAAAACTGAACAAATATGAAATGTGTCGTATTTTTCATAAAGCTTTGAAATAAATATTTTACCAGTATTATATGTGCACAATCCACTAGCTATTTCATTCCACGCAAACTGCACACATTTACCTAGCTAGTGTAATGGATTATTGTTTAAGGCCATGCTGTACTTACTGAAATCATGACTAAAATTCAAGTATCTATTCTGGTAGGAAGTAGCATTTTGTGTTATACATAAACATATCAAGCAACACCTTTCACATGTTTAGGGTCATTAAAAATGTCACTTTTCATTTCACCTGCTTTTTGTTTTGTATGTCTTTTTTAACTTGCAGCGCATTTTCATTTTGTTCCTGCTTTTTCTTTTGTATGTCTTTTTTATGTAGGGGCCACTGTAGTTAAAGACTATTTTGGCCTTGTCTTCAATATGAAATGCATTCTTAATTTTATCTTAATTGCACCGATATTCCCTTTTTAACTTATGGTATTAATGGAATAAATCGAGAGGACAGCATGTCAAATGTTGAAGGACCATGATCTCACTCTTCTAGAAAATGTGCTGCATGTGGCTGTTTATCTTAAACCAGAAACTGAAAATTCTAAAAGGCAAACATACACTTACAAATAGTGTTGGGAGTAACGCATTACAAAAGTACCGAGTTACAGTAACGGATTACTTTTTGCTGTAACATAGTAATGTAAGGCACTACTTATCAATTTTCAGTAATATTTTACTTGTTACTTGTACATGTTCAGTAACGCGTGCGTTACAAAGCACTTTTAACCAAAAATGTATTTGTTTAAAAAGACCGCGAGACCTCAGATTAATTATCTGTGCTTTAAATCATGTCATGTCAAAGCAGTAACTAAATCAGCATACTATCATCTTAAAAACATTGCAAGAATTAGATGTTTTGTTTCCAGCCAAGACTTGGAGAAACTTGTTCATGCCTTTATCACAAGCAGGGTGGATTATTGTAATGGTCTCCTCACTGGCCTTCTCAAAAAAACCATTAGACAGCTGCAGCTCGTCCAGAACGCTGCTGCCAGGATTCTGACTAGAACCAGAAAATCTGAGCATATCACACCAGTCCTCAGGTCCCTACACTGGCTTCCAGTTACATTTAGAATTGATTTTAAAGTACTTTTACTGACATATAAATCACTCAATGGCCTAGGACCTAAATACATTGCAGATATGCTCACTGAATATAAACCTAACAGACCGCTCAGATCATTAGGATCGAGTCAGTTAGAAATACCAAGGGTTCACACAAAACAAGGGGAATCCGCTTTTAGCTATTATGCTGCCCACAGTTGGAATCAGCTTCCAGAAGAGATCAAATGTTCTAAAACATTAGCTACATTTAAATCTAGACTCAAAACTCATCTGTTTAGCTGTGCATTTACTGAATGAGCACTGTGCTTCGTCCGAACTGATTGCATTCTGTTTTTAACTGTCTTGAACTTATTTTAAATCAATTTTTTAATCATTTTTAAATCATTTTGCTGTGATCATTGTTTTTATGATTATTGTTTTTATGATTATTGTTTTTATGATTATTCTACTTCCTTTTATGTAAAGCACTTTGAATTACCTCTGTGTATGAAATGTGCTATATAAATAAATTTGCCTTGTCTTGCCTTGCCTTAAAATAAATGCGCGAGAGTTGTATTTGCTGTTCGTGGTTAGTTGACTCCCTTGCACAGTGCATCACATAAGGCTTGCTTCTCCAGTGAGATGGCGGAAGACAGTACTTTTGCGAGGTGGGCGTTTGCACATTATTTTGAATTCGTCAGGAATAAAGACAAAAAGAATGTTTTAGTCAAGTGCAATCTTTGCCAGAAGCCTGAAGAACTATCGACGTCGAGAAATAGCACTAGTGTTGTATTTTGCATTAGTATTAATCAAGAACACGCAGCAGCAACAAGCGTGCAACAGCGCAACACTTCACTTCTTTTACTTATCCCCTTTCTCCACCTCCAGGTCCTAAGTGACACCTAGTGGCCGCATGTTAGCATAACATTACATTTTCAGATAACACAACATTTTCCCCACTTTTAAAAGAATATTACACAGAGGAAGTTATTTAACATGGTTTAATCACATTCTAAGATCATAGCCAAAGAACAACTGCTTAACCATATCTAATTCACCAATGTTGACGTAGAACATTAAATTCTCTTATTCTATAACACAAGACATGCATATTTCTTCCTATTCAGCAACACGTACAAACTCCAGCATATCTCAACACAACACATACTGTCACAAAAGCACCAGAACAATGTAGAACTACTATTCAGCATCAACATGTAACTGTATATGAAAATTAACAACTTTACAGTACTGTTGTAGCTCTACTATCGTGATGAATGAGCATGTGTGGGTACAGTTCAAGTGACAAAGTCTTTGTGCCAGACAGGTGGACGTCTGGTTCTGGGTTGTCTTTGGATTTCAGGAGTGACAACCAACTTTGGAACCCCTGTAGGTTCATTATCTGAATGGCTTTGTCCAGGACATGGTGACAGGTGTGCTGCGTTCCACACTTTCCCATCTTCCAGGATATATGTGTCCTGGCTTTTCTGTCCCACCACTGTAGATGGCGGACTGAATTTAGACCTGCTTTTTTTCACATGAGTAGGTATCCTCACATGCACTCTGTCACCTGGTCGTAACGCAGATGGTTTTGCAGCACGTTTGATGTCAGTGTAGGTTTTGACTTGAGACTGTCGAGCATGAACACGAGCTCGCACTGTAGCATCAGTACAACCAGAGGGCCTGGTAGGGAGAATGTTTAAGTTCGTTCTAAGTTGGCGTCCCAGCAAGAGTTCACTGGGAGCAACACCTGTGGTGGCATGCGGTGTTGTACGGTAGTGCAACAAGAAGTCCCTCACCAAAGTTTTCCAGAGCTTTCCTTCCAAGCTTGCTGTTTGAACACAATCTTTCAGGACACAGTTCATGCACTCCACAGCGCCATTAGCTTGTGGAAAGTACAAGGAGGTACACACATGCTTGATATTCCTGCTTGTGAGGAATTCAGCAAAGGTAAGAGATGTAAATTGCACACCATTATCAGTCACAATTTCCACCGGGTTGCAAACCGGCTAAACGTTGTGGCAAAAAAGTCTGTAACGGTATCAGTAGTGACATTACTGGTGAAGGCTATTTCTGGCCACTTACTGTAATAGTCAACTAACGTAAGTGCATACCTGCAATCCCAGGTCCCTAACTCGAATGGTCCCACAATGTCTAGTCCAACCTTTAGCCAGGGTGCAGCCGGAAGTGGTACTGGCTGAAGGGGAGGCGTATGTGTTTTGGCACTTTTGTCATGGGCTTGGCAAAGCTGACACAAAGTGATAGCGAACTGGACTGAGTGATCCATGCCAGGCCACCAATACAAGTCACGAAGATGCTGTTTGGACCTGACGATACCCTGGTGACCCTGATGAGCTAAGTTGATTAGGGCTCCACGCAGAGATACGGGCGCCACCAAGCGGTATGAACCTCTAAAGACCAAGCTATCTTGTGCTGCCAGTTCATCCCTGATGTGAAAGTATGGTGCCAGCTCAGGTGGTTTTCTTATTTTTAGGCCAGCCTGTAAGTAATTGCTGTCACAATGCTGACAGTTCAGAGCAAGCAACGCATTCTTTGGAGAACTCCTCCAATGAAAAAGCACGGGGTTCTAATCCATAATCACAGATTACCAGAGTATGCAGTGCTGGGTCAAAGATTGCTAGAGCTGAGCTGTTTACAATGAGCTCCTTCAATTTCTCAAAGCTTTTCTGTGTGCTGTCAGTCCACCTGAAAACACTCACATTCCTTAAGCATGCCCTCATAGGCTCCACCTCCGAAGCGTAGTTCGGCACAAACCGTGAGTACCAGGACGTAAGTCCTAAGAATGAACGCAATTTGGCTGCGTCCATGGGAGCTGGTGCTTGCAAGATAGCCTGAATGTGGCCGTCATTGGGTAACAGGCCTTGAGCAGTAATAGTGTGTCCCAAGTATGTAAGGCTTGTGCAGCTGAATTTTGCATGATTCAGCGTGAGCCCTGCGTGCTGTAGTGTTGTTAAAACAGCCTGCAGATTGCGATCATGTTCGGCTGCAGTGTGTCCATACACAATCACATCATCTAGATAGTTCTGGATGCCATGAAGGCCTTTCAGTATTGTAACCATCATTTTTTGAAAAGCCGCAGGCGCCGAGGCCAAGCCATAAGGTACCCGATGAAATTGAAACAACCCGTCATGAGTGATGAAAGCCGTCAGATCTCGGCTGTCCTCGTAAAGCATTACTTGGAGATAGGCGTTGTTCAGATCGATGCTTGAAAACATTGTGGCTCCATTTAATTCAGTGAATAAGTCCTCCATGTGTGGAAGTGGATGGCTATCGATAATTACTGCTCTGTTCGGCTCCCGCAAATCCACGCATTTCCCCATTTTTCTTTGTTGTCACCACAATAGGGGACACCCACGGGGAGGCATCTACCCGCTCAATGATGCCCTCAGCTTGTAAGCGGCAAAGTTCCTTGGAAACTGCATTTCTAACTGATAAAGGAAGTTTTTGTTGTACAGGCTGTACTGACTCTCTTACTTTCACCCGATGTACAAAGCCTTTAGCGCAACCAATGCCCTCTGTTGTTGCAGCTGTCACTTGTTGCACAACGGTTGGAGATGGCATGCCATGCTGAGCAGGTTTAATCTCGTGCACGGAGACCGCATCAAGCATTTGTGCATGCTCCATGGCGGTCTCTGTTTGGCCAGCCAACAGCATCGCATCCGTCAGTGTTAACTGCGGCTGCAGCAAGAGACACTCCCGAATACGTGCAGAGGATGCTTTCTCCACTAACTGATCCCGGATCATCTTGTCCATGCGATCACCAAATTTACAGTGTATACTGAGCTCACGTAAAGCAACAACATAATCCTTTACCGATTCGTCTGGCCGTTGAGTGCGTTGTCTGAATTTGTGTCGTTCGACGATGACATTCATAGCCGGCTGGAAATGTTCTTCTAACGCTTTGAAGGCATCGGTAACGGTCTGACCTGTATTAGGCAGCGTGAGGAAAACTTTCAACCTCTCGGCTCCCAAGCACTGTAGTAGAACAGCACGCTTCCTCTCCTCCGGCCACCGATCTCCCGTAGCATCGATGGCGACAAGATAGTTCCCTGTCAATATTCCACTCGTACTTCAACTCTCTTTTTCTCCTGGACTGAAGCCTTTTCCAATCACGCAGTGAAACTGCACGTCGATTGGTTCGTTCAAAGTAATAAAAACGAACCAATGACTCGGCGGTGGAATTGAGCGAGCCAATGGCCGCGCCACTTCACCAGCGCCCGGCATTTGCATGGGCGGGGCTAACTGGCTCTATATCAGCGGCCATTCCACCGCCGTGCTCAGATTTCTTCTCTTCAGCTACGGAGATTTCCTTGCTGATTCTCTCACTGACCGCCGTCGCCGTCGATCGTGCTTCGCAGCTGGAAAACTGCCATTCGCCGTTTTACTTTTGTTTTCCCCTGCCGCTATCCGGCGATTTCTAAAGAGCTTATTTTCTCTTCTAAAAGAGCGAACGGCATTTTTAAATGCCCCATCGTCGTTGTGTGACGTGCAGGAATCCCCTGCGTGCCGACGACGGCCACGCTGAATGCG
Source organism: Distichodus sexfasciatus (assembly GCA_032718565.1). Taxonomy (NCBI): domain Eukaryota; kingdom Metazoa; phylum Chordata; class Actinopteri; order Characiformes; family Distichodontidae; genus Distichodus; species Distichodus sexfasciatus. Next base: position 69,146 of record JAVGVS010000842.1, read on the forward strand.
CAGCCTGCCTGGGGAAGCCCCATGCCGATGCTGCACTCAGCGCGGCTGATTGCCCACACTGCGAGGCTTTCAGTGTCGCCGTTTTATGCTTGCAGATAGCTTTCTTTTTAGAGAGTGACTCCGCCCCTCGAGCCCTCCCGTCTGCTTCCTCCCAGGGACCTGTGAGGAAGAAACAGCAGGGCAGAGTTGCTGAGCGTCCGGAGGTTGACGAGTGCTCGCCAGCTCAGCGCCCGCGTGCCTTGCCATCCCCTCCTAGCAGAGCTTCACCCGTCCTCTTCTCCCAGCCCGATCAGCGTCCCTCCGCGGCTGCAAACGACATGATCTCGTTTGGTGGAAACAACGAGGAGATGGACAGCCTTTCCCTGGCGGCGTCTGATGCGGAAGAGTTCACAGGCTCCTGGTCTGACCCCGCCCTCTTGCCGCTGTCAGCCTCTCGCAGCGCCAGGTCCAAGACGGATGAGAAGCTCATCCATATCTTGACGAAGGCTGTCGGTGAGCTCGAGCTTGACTGGTCTCCGCCAGAAGAGTCTTCTCAGAGCAGGCTGAAAGAGTGGTTCCTCCCAGGGCGCCAGCAGGTCCCCCGCCAGCGCTCGTCCCCCTTCTTTCCCGAGGTCCATGAGGAGCTCACCAAATCATGGCGTGCCCCCTGCTCTTCTCGCATCCGGGTTTCCTCCTCTACCGCACTCTCCTCCATTGACGGCACTGAGGAGAAAGGATACAACCACCCGCCTCCTCTGGATGAGTCCGTGGCCGCGCATCTCTGCCCGCCCATGGCCATTGGATGGAAGGCAAGGGCAAGCCACCCCTCGAAGCCCTGCAGAGCCACTTCAGCGCTTGATGGCCGCGCTTATGAGGCTGCCAGTCAAGCAGCTTCAGCTCTGCACTCCATGGTGGTCCTGCAGGTGTTCCAGGCGAAGATGCTCACCTCCGAGGAGACCGGTCTCAGCGTCACTTCCCTCAGAGACCTGCGAAGTGCGACAGACCTAGCTCTTCGTGCCACCAAAGCCACCGCCCAGGCCATTGGGCGTTCTATGTCCAGCTTGGTGGTGTCAGAGCGGCACCTGTGACTCACGCTCACGGAGATGAAGGAGGCGGACAAGGTCCCCTTCCTCGATGCTCCGGTTTCAGCGGGCAGCCTGTTCAGACCAGCTGTGGAGGGGTTCGCAGAGCATTTCACAGAGGCCCAGAAGTCATCTCAGGCGATGCGACACTTCCTCCTGAAATGCTCCAGCGCGTCGTCTGCTGCCAGTTACCCCAGGCCTGCGTCAGCTTAGCAGCCCGCTGCGCCTACCCCAGCCGCTCCTGAACCACGACCCAGGGAGCGTCAGGAGAGAGAACGTTCTTGCTCTACAAGGCGGTTCCCTTTCCCTCAGCGCCAGGGTCCCTGGCCTAAGGTCACCTTGGACCCGGTGACTCGGAAGTCCTCCTGAACGTCCAGGCAGGAACAGAAGGGGCTTGAGTTTTGCTACGGCCGGACCACCCTGCAAGCAACTTCTCAATGACCTCTTGCCACCCCACTTGTCACTGGATGCAGAGAAGAGTGTGTCTTCGGCTCACCACGGGCCCAATTATGCGCCCGGGTGTCCGACTGCTGTGATAGCAGACATAAAAATAAAAAACACACTTTCTCGCAAAAAGAGCAATTTTCCTCTTCCGCCTACCACAGATATCCTGCCTTCAGGCAGCCAATCTGTAGACCACATCCATCCTCTGTCCACATGGGCCGAGGCCTGGCAGGCCATCCCTGGGGTGTCAGAATGGGTGATGGATACGATAAGACGAGGTTACACTCTGCAATTCGCTCGCAGGCCCCCCCCGCTTTCGCGGCGTGGTCCCTACTACAGTGCGGGGTGAGAGCGCTCCAGTTCTCCACGCCGAGGTGGTGAATCTGCTGGGAAAAGGAGCCATAGAAATTGTTCCTCCAGCTCAAAGCGAGTCAGGCTTCTACAGCTGCTACTTCCTCATCCCCAAAAAAGACGGCAGTCTGTGACCTATTCTGGACCTCAGACTCCTTCAATTCAGAGCCGTGCGGCCTCCTTCATGGAAGGGACCTCGCCCCCACTAAAGGCCTTTCAGATAATGATGGGCCTCATGGCAGTGGCTTCACCAGTCCTCCAGTTGGGTCTGCTTCATATGCGACCCATCCAGTTCTGGCTGAAGTGGAGGGTTCCATTCGTGGTGTGGTGCCACGGTCGCCACCGCATAATGGTAACTCGGGCCTGTGTTACAGCCCTGAGCCGTTGGAGGGACCCTCTCTGGCTAGCCCAAGGGGTGCACTTAGACACGGTGCACAGAAGGAAGGTTGTCATGACAGACACTTCCAACAAGGGTTGGGGAGCGCTGTGAAAGGGCAAACCAGCCTTTGGCCTCTGGTCCGAGGAGGAGGCGGGACTGCACATCAACTGTCTCGAGATGCTGGCAGTGTGCTGTGCCTGCCAATTCTTCCTGCTGGAGTTAAGCGGACACCATGTGTTGGTGCGCTCAGACAGTAGGTCTGTGGTGTCATATGTGAACCACCAGGGCGGCATCATCTTGAAGCACCTTTACACGCTTGCGAAACGCCTTCTGGTTTGGGCCCAGGCCAACCTGCGCTCACTAAAGGCTATGCATGTGCCAGGCAAACTGAACCAAGGGGCAGACATGTTATCAAGGAACAACGTCTCCTCGGAAGAGTGGACGCTCCATCCCCTCACGGTTCAGAGGATTTGGGAAATCTTCGGCAAGGCTCAAGTAGATCTCTTTGCCTCCGAAGGCAACTCTCATTGCCCACTTTACTTCATGAGAAGCACGGATGCTGTGGCCCACGAATGGCCAGATCTCCCACTCTATGCGTTCCCTCCGGTCGCCTCTGCTACCACAGGTACTCAGGCGAGTCAGGGAACGCAGACGCAAGCTTCTCCTGGTGGCCCCCTTCTGGAGGAACCAGCCGTGGGTGTCGGATTTATTCCAGCTGCTCGAGGCAGTCCCGTGGCCCATTCCCTTGAGGCAGGACCTCCTCTCTCAAGCGAACAGCTCGCTGTGGCATCCACGGCCCGAGTTATAGGCCCTTCACGTATGGCTGCTCAATGGGAGTCTCTGGACCTCCCACAGCATGTCCTGAACACTATAACTGAAGCTAGAGCTCCGTCTACCCGGCGTCTCTATGCTCTGAAGTGGTCCCTTTTCTCAGCTTGGTGTCAAGACCATGACATTGATCCGGTCACCTCCAAGGTGTCAGCGTTCTGCCTCGTTCAGGAGTTCAGAACAGCTTTTTGTTGGCTTCGGTAGCCACGCTAAAGGTCGCCGGGTTACGAAGCAGAGGCTTTCCAGATGGATAGTGGAGGCCATTGCTTTGGCTTATTCCTCCTTGGGGTTGCAGTGTCCCATTGAAGTCAGAGCCCACTCCACCAGAGGCATTGCCTCTTCCTGGGCGTGGTCCAGTGGGGTCTCCATCTCTGCAGTCCAGAGTCCTTTCGGCTTAGTCCATCACTTAGACTGACTGAGTGGTCTTGAGGGTTACTTGACCAGTATTGTTCAAGTCCCTACTCTCTCGGGCCCATCTTAGGGCGCCAACTGGGACGACACCCAAGCCACGGAGGACCCTCTTGGCTCACCCTGTGCTTGGTGTATTTTTGCACTCCCCTGGGTTCCCCACGGGTGTCAGGTTTTGAGTCATTCCCCATCATAGCACGACGTGATTGTACTGGTTCCCATACAGTGTCTTACGACGCAGTACGAATGGAATATCGACAGGGAACATACTCGGTTACTTACATAACCTTGGTTCCCTGAGATATGGGACTGAGTACTGTGTTCCTTGCCGTGCTATGTGCTGCACGCCTCAGTATGCTTCATTCGAAGAAATCTGAGCACGGCGGCGGAATGGCCGCTTATATAGAGCCAGTTAGCCCCGCCCATGCAAATGCCGGGCGCTGACGAAGCGGCACGGCCATTGGCTTGCTCAATTCCGCCACCGAGTCATTGGTTCGTTTTTATTACTTTGAACGAACCAATCGACGTGCAGTTTCACTGTGTGATTGGAAAAGGCTTCAGTCGAGGAGAAAAAGAGAGTTTTTCCCATACAGCGTCTTACGACGCAGTAGTCGTTCCCATATCTCAGGGAACCAAGGTTACGCAAGTAACCGAGTACGTTTTCAAACATCTTCCAGGTGTGAATCGGTACCGAGGGCTGACCCGGCCATGGCAAGAACATAGGAGGCGTAGGTAAACTGAGTGCTGCCATCCTCGTCGCCAAATTGTTGTATTTTGCATTAGTATTAATCAAGAAAACGCAGCAGAAACAAGCGTGCAACAGCCCAATACTTCACTTCTTTCACTTATCCCCTTTCTCCACCTCCAGGTCATAAGTGACACCTAGTGGCCGCATGTTAGCATAACATTACATTTTCAGATAACACAACAACTAGCGATTTGAAAAAACACCTCGAGCGTTATGCATGACTTATGTTGAGAATCTCTTGAATTCAAAGAGAATAAAGGAATGGCAATCGTGAGAAAAATGCATCTTTTCTTGTCATTATAGTAAGCAGTAATGTGGGATATAGTTTTGTTTTGTTTAATGATGAACAAGCCTAGACTTCATATTTATTCCACCTCTATAATGATGTTATTCAAATTCTGGTCATTTTTCATTTTAGGCTGTTAATGTTTCTTGAATCATCTCTTAAGCCCTTATATTGCAAGTTATATTAATCATATTCTTTGTAGCCTGGTTAGCGCATAATCATTATGCTACAAAACATCACCTTCAACTGGGCATGTAATGATCTGCAATATTTTTTCTCATATTAGAATGTCAAGTTAAATCTTCACAGTTATTTTGGTGAAAGTAACTGAAAAGTTACAGAAGTCATGTAACGATTACAATTCTGAGACACTAATATTGTAAGGTAGCGGATTACATTTGAATACCAGTAACAAGTAATGTGTAGTGTATTACACTTTGCAAGTAACTTGCACAACACTGCTGACAAACATGCAGGAAGCAGTTTTTGCTGCAAGACAAAATTGACATACAAATGGCTAAGATCAGCATTTTTGAAAGCACAAAGAATGTGTCAAATTTTACCAGTAGAACTACTGAACAGTTTAGTGACTTAAGTCAAAAATGAGAACATTCATTTCCAACACATTCATTCATGACCATGGGAAAGTAAGGTTCAAATGGAGTGCAGGCTATGAAAATGAGTTTCTTTCCCAGCAGTAGATAGGCTAACACTCAATCAAGTAATATTATGGCCTTGGATACTGTGTCAAACAATAGAGTAAAAAATGATTTGTTTAAAATTAAGAGCCAAAAAAATGAAATAACATCATTTTAGGGGCAGTTGGTAGTGTAACAGTTAGGGAGTTGGCCCTGTGTTTAGAAGGTCTCCAGCTCAAGTCTCAGACAGTGAAAGATACCACTGATGTAGACATGGTTACCAGAGAGGCAAATTTTGGGAAGTTAACTACAGGATTCATAATTGTTTTGGAGAGCGCTAACCCGCATGTGTGAGCTGTATGTTTCCGGCTCTAGAGAAAGTCAACCAGCAGATTCACTCTTGAGTGTATGTGCCTCAAGGAGCGGTAACCCGCTTGTGTGAATGATTTAGATTTGGCTATACATTTCACATTTCATTGTGGTGCACTGTGTGCTGTGCTGTATTCACAATGACAAATAATCACTCACTTATAAGATCATTTTTTCATACAATATGTCTATCAAGAAATAACAGCGTTAAGCTCTTATACGTACTCTTCTCCAACACACATTAGGGCTTCAAGATGCTGGAAAAAATCTTTTGCTTGTAATTGGGATCACAAATTTCTTGCACGATCTTTCCGATTCAAATGTTCTTCGCAAATGCCTGATGCAGTGTAGTAGAAAGGCATGGGACACAGTGTGCTTGAGATTCTCTACAGGAAAATATTATATTAAACACACATTGTTCCCACATGAAGTCAAAATGATCAATAAGACGAGATTTGGGTTATTTGAACATTTTCAGTGTAATGTTGAAGTGTATTATATTGACTTCCAAATAATATAATTCATGTAATATACATCAACAAAATATACACACCGAAAATGTTTACATTAAATACATCCCTAATACATTCAGAAAAATTAATAGCAATTGTCTGTGCCCTTTCGTCCTCAGTCGAAATGTGTCACTGAATATTTGCCAATCTTTTAATTTTGGATGGGATTATGCCTTTTTTCATATATAATGTTTTAACATTGCTTTTATGTGAAAGTGCAAATAATGCTTATTTTAACATCTTGCCTTTTTGAAAGGCCATCCCAAACGGTTTGTTCTGCCCTTACAAAACCAAAATGTTTGTTGCAGGTATACAGTTGCCAGAATATGTTGCTCCAAGTTTGCCATTGTCAGCCACAGGGACATAGCACCAAATTTTGATCCCTATACACAAGCAGTCTCCATGGGATCCCTCCCCATAATAAAATAAACAGCTTCTCAAGGGTGATTTGCCAAAAGAATTGGCTAGTAATAGCAAACTTGTAGTGAACTTTTGGTTTTTCACAAAGTTTACTAGAAGTCCACTGCAAATATGACCTTGCTGCGCCAACATTGCCAAAGTGAGTGATTATTTCAAAGTCAAAGTCAAAGTAAACTTTATTGTCATCTCTGCTATATACTGTACAGATATACAGAGAGACGAGACAATGTGGCTCCAGTTTTAACAATGCAGTAGGAAAAAGGGAACAAAGAACAATTAAGGCACATGGAATAAACAATAAATAAATAAGTACAAAATATACATTTTAAACTAGACATGGAATATTAAATATAACTTTAAACTAGAACTAGAATTAGAAATAGAGGTAGATAGAGAGACAGTTTGGATGCAGTATTACCTACAATGTGGAAATTGACTTACACTTTTACTCTGGATGTGCAAGAGGTTAGAAACAGTTATAGTATGAAAAGAATTCTATATCCAGTCTATTTATACATTCAATGTTCAATATTTGTGCAAATAGTGGCAGCAGTGCAAAAAAAAATATTGCAGTGTTGTGTCAACAGTCCTTGGAGGAGGAAATAGTCCGTATAGCAGCAAAAATAAAGTGCATCACCGCAGTAATGTGTAAAGTGCAGTAGTGCAACAGAGTCAGTTGTGAGGGCAGGAAGTATGTTCAGGAGTCTAATGGCTTGTGGGAAAAAGCTATCACGCATTCTGGTGGATTGAGTTCTGATGCTGCGATAGCGTCTGCCGGATGGGAGGAGTGTAAAGAGTCCGTGTGAAGGATGTGAGGGGTCGAGCATGATGCAGGAGGCCCTCCTGATGCAGCGTTTGTAGAAGATGTCCTGCAGCGGTGGGAGAGACGTACCGATGATGTTGCCAGCTGCTCTGACAATCCTTTGAAGCCGCCTGTTATCAGCAACAGTGCTGTTTCCAAACCAGACGGAGATGCAGCTGGTCAAGACGCTCTCTATGGCCACCGGAAGTATTTGTCATTGTGAACACACCACAGCACAGCACACAGTGCACCACAACGAAATGTGACCTCTGCATTTAACCCATCCTTGAAGGAGCAGTGGGCAGCTAACAAGGGTGCCCGGGGAGCAGTGCTTGGGTACCTAGGGTACCATGAGTACCTCAGTGGTAACTTAACCGGCCCTGGATTTGAACCTGCGACCTTCTGATCACGGGGCGAACACCCTACCGTTACGCCACCAACTGCCAAAGGTTAACAGCAACTGCCAGAAATTTATATAGGAGCTGCAGATCTGACTGCATTGACAGTATTTACTTACTTCTGGAAACTATTGAGAGGCTTCGTGATTTGCCATTGTTTTTAAAAAAATGATCAAATGAAGTGAATGGACGTGACTCTATCTCTACATGGCTCTGATATTTCTAACGCAGCAGCTAGAGCCTGAAGGCCAAGAGGAGCATGAAGGTGAAGGCAGAGTTGAGCATGTAAAGAAAAGAGATTTTGCTCACCAAAGTTCCACTGTGCGCTCAGAATTTTGAGCACACGGCTTGCCCTACCACTTCCGTGTCCATGCTTCATGGACAATCTCAGCCATGCCATATTGAAACTGTTCCATTGTTCCAACTGTTCCCTTCTGCTATTTGTTAAACTGCTGTTAATCATAAATATATTACTGCACAAAGTGGAATTGTATTTCATGATTGAAATTGTATAATTGAAATTGTACTCCTCTCCACTTGGACATACTAGTTATTGTAATTTTGTGAAATATTATTTGCACATAGTTTATTTGCACATACTACTGTCACAGGTGGTGTCAGCATGGTACGGGTGCAAGCCTTTTATTGAGAAAATTCTACATAAAATGGGCACAAGTGCCACAAACAGAAAAACTCTCTTCAGAAAAATGGGTAGCATGCTGGGTTAAGGTGAGGGTGGACCGACAAGACACAATGGGAAAAACCAAACTTCTATCAGAGAACAGAAACGAGGGGCTGGATCAATTAAACTAAGGGAAACCAATCAGAAAGCAATCATAAAACAAGCATGATTAACCAATAAAGGGAAAACCTATCAAAACTAGGGGCAAGACTGAAACACAGATGGGATAACTAATAAACACTGATCAACCAATGAGACACAATGGGAAGGTGGGATAAGGACAAAAAAAGAGAGGAGACACGAGACAGAACTAAATACACCAAACCAAACCAAATAGTGGCATCTGCTGGCCGCTCAGCAGAGTCAAGGGGGGCCTGTAAGGCCAAAGTCTAGGGGGGGCCATGACAACTACTAATTGTTTTTGTCTCAACCCACTTGACTGTTATCATGACATTTGCACGTCTATTGGACATTATTGTGCACTTATTGTATTGTACAATTCTCATATTTAACTGCCACAGATCATAAGCAAACCCAATGCAAAAAGAAATTCCAGAACCAAATCTGTTGTTGAATTATGCATGTAATTATTGCTTTTTCCTTCCTCTAGTTTAAAGGTTTTTAAAATATTTTTTAGTCTATGTATATATATATTTTGCTATTCTATGTGACTTATTTGTATTTATATATTTTTCTTACTTTATGTACCTTATCTGTTCAAACTGTAAAACCTAGAGCAACGTTGTCTCATCTCTCTACGTAAGTTTACTTTGACTTTTGACTTCACTATGAATTTTTGCACAAAAAGCCCAGAAAAGTAGCAGCGCTTGTGTTGATCCAACTGATGTAATGAAATGTAGAAGAATAGTCATAATTTAGAAATGAGACCATATTGTTGGATTCTCAGGTTTGAGAATTGAAGAGCCAGTAATGAGGCGGAGAGTTCTTTAAAAGCTTTATTTACAGAAAAGAGTAATGATGTCTTTACAAGATGTTCATTAGACCGGTCAGTGTTTCTCTCTCTGTGTCCAAACTCTTTCTAAAACTCGGACCCAAGAATGCACCTTTTTATCTACTCCTCCAGGGCCTCAAGGACGCCCGTTGGAGACTCCAAGTCTAGTAAGAGGGTCTATTTTGTCTTGTTATTCTGTCTTGTTAAGATATTCGTTACTAGGTGTAACTGTCCTAATAACAGTTCTACAATTCATTTAGTTACGCATTGACCTTACATTCTTTGTGATCTCAAATTTATTTTTAAAAAAAACGTGTTAATTAAGATGTCAAAGGGGGTTAATGCTAATATTGCAAAGGTTGTTTAAATTTTGTATTGTAAATAACGTTTGTTTAATAATTTATCATTTTATGTAAATTGCCCGATACTAAGCGTGATGCATCACATGACTAAAGTTTAGCGCTGTTGCACTATGGGAAAAAGCCAACATTGTCACAGAGAAGAGCTATGCAGCACTAAAGAGAATCTGATTCTACATGTGGTCTAAGAGGCACACACGGTAACCTTGTTAACCTTTGTTTTTTTTGTGTATGATATTTGCGTGCATTTATATGTAAGATGTAATCTTGTTTTCGGTTAAGTTGTAAATATGATATACTTTGGATGAGTTTGTGTGTCTGAAATTGCTTGATAGGAGTTGCTAATGAGAGATCCTAATGGACTGAGTGATTGATGTAAACTGTCTTAATTCTATTGTATTATAGTTTTCACGGTGTCTGCTGAAGAGAGAGAGCGAGAGACCGAGTTGAATATAACTTCAAAGGACATCTGTATGATGCGTGGCCTTTCTTTAATTGGACCCGTGTAGCTACACTAGGGGAAAGGGTAAAAAGCAAAGCTGCTCCTGGTAATATGTAGGTTAAGGGTGACAGGATATATAGATTTGGGGGGACAGGATATAAGGGCAAGGGACTGGTTAGGTTAAGAATGTACCAGGGACAACTGGGGAATAGAGGAGCAAAGATGGGAGGCTCCCTGAAAATAGGTCTCAGAAAATGCATACATATGAGGTGTCTACAAACTACTTATACTGTAAGAATATAATTGAATAAAACTGATTGAATATAAATGAATATAAATTGAATACAAATCAAGTAAAATCCAGTATAATCCATCAATATGAAGGTGACTCTGGACGATCTAGAGAGACTGTGGAAAGAGGAATGGTCCAAGATCCCTCTCTCTGTCTTCTCCAACCTTGTGAAATGTTATAGGAGAAGATTAAGTGCTGTCATGTTGGCAAAAGGGGGTTGTACAAAGTATTAACAGTAGGGGTGCCAAAAATTGTGATGCACGTGGTTTCATGTAAAAAATATATATATTTCTTAATTTGGGATTTTCCCCCCACTGAATAAATGTACTCAAATTAAAGCTTGTGTGAGAAAGCTCTAACCATGCCCCCGTGTGGCACGTGGCATACGCAGCTCAGTTAGGAGCGGACATTTGACTCGACAGCAGCAGGTTACATATCAGGCTGGCTGGACTGTTTAATCAACTTTGTATATGTTTTTTTCCCCCAGTGCGTAAATGATTACAGGTGAGTTTCTTATATATATTCTGCCTTTTGTAAATATTATTATTATTACGCCAAATTGCCAATATTTGCTCGTGAACGTAACGCGATTTAAACTGCGTCACAAACGCAAGTGAAACGTTTTTATTGGACTTTGAGCTTGAAAATAAGTGTATTTCTATTAAAATACAAAGGGTTAAGTTCACGTACTAGTTACGTATCACCCAATTTGTTCAATATAGTTGGAAAATGTCGCATTTGATTACTTTGCATGCTCCTCACTTGTAATAATTGAGCATATACACTGATTGTGTAATCTGTTTTTCATTGTTTACTTAATTATTTAAATTCAGCCCACAGTTGAATCATTTATGTTAATATATAATATTTAATAACTGAATATTGGGTTTACTGATATATTTACAACTGTTTTCTTTGTATTTCTTCTGTTTATTATAGACCACACACGTTTGTGAAGTAACATATACAAACATCCCTTTGATTAAACCTGTTAAACTGGGATTCTCCCTCCTGTTTCTCTTACCGGAAACA